>ML790379.1:456984-487998 GCA_009831015.1 Picea engelmannii | reverse complement strand
AGCACCAACTCCCTGGTTTCTCTAGCACCAACTAGAAGGAAGCACCAACTCCCTGGTTTCTCTAGCACCAACTAGAAGGAAGCACCAACTCCCTGTGTTCAAGCACCCACTTGAACCTTTGAGGACACCAGTCCTCCCTAGCAACTCCCAACCACCCTGAATAATAAATTCTTTTGTTACTAAAACTTATTACAGTGATATAAAATTATTCAATGGCTTACCCGCCCGATTGTTGTTCTGTTACGCTACGCTGCCCTGTCTGCATCAGTGTCTTCTGCACGCCACCTTGCACTTTCTGTTCTTCAGCCTTTTATACTCTCTGCACCATATCTCTTTGATGCAACCTTCCTCTACCATGCATCTCCACTACTGCGCTCTGTCTCCTTTCTCACACTTGAATCCTCCACCATGACAACACCAACCATAGAAACTCCAACAACAACAACCGCTCTTCTCTTCTCTATACCGTGTATATATAGCTTCTGTGCATCTTGTGCATGCAATATTCACCATTCCTCTGCATGCTCATACCACTCCAATCTCCTCCACATCTTAAGTGCTCTGTGTGATCATCATCGCAACTCTTCAACTTCTCTGGCAGTTCAACCCCTAGTGTCTTCGAGTCCTCTGGCTGAAACCATCAGTGGTTTCTGGCAATTATACTATGTCGTGCTACAGTTGCCCTCCATTCTTGTTCAAATTCATTTGCACCATTGGATATGCAGCGAGCAAATCTGGACGGCCTGAATCTGTGCTCCCAGATCTATGGTCGGGATTGGATTACGGAGCCCCCCTACCATTCTACCTTTAAGCGGAGGGGGGGGGGTCTGGAATTGGGCGTGCATCTCTCGAGCGACCAGGATTAGAGTGCCCAGATCAACGACGCTCAAGCGATTCCAGACCCTTCTTTCCTTTCTGCCTTTAATACAGGGGGGGGGGGTTCCAAAATGGTGGGGTATTGACGAAGGACCCCACTCCTGACGTGTCACCTTTTGTATCGTTCTCCACCTAACTCTGTGACAAGGCTCGTTCCCTTTAGCCCCTTCTTGTCCTCCGACATCTGTCCATCTCCCGAGTGGTGTAAATCTGCTGACATCACACATGGATTGACACGTGTTGAATACTGCCACGTGTCACTCTGATTCGTGACTTACATGTGCCTGAAATGTTGAATCAATATGACACTTGTCATTACCTGGTTGTGCCACGTGTTCCTAGATGACATGGTCTGCTGACGTGAGTCGTTTCGACGGTCTAGATCACATCTTGATCTGACGGTTCAGATTCAGTCGAGATTTCATACGTGCGATTTCAACACTCTTGTCATTCTGTGTTTTTGTCACTTCAAAGTCTCGATCCACGAAACTCCGTAATGGAGTCGTATCAACGGTCCATATCACATCTTGATCTGACTATTGCAATTACGTTGCGATTTCGCATATCGCGATATTGGGATTCTTGTTGTCAATATTCTTTGACATCTCCAACACTCGATCCTAGAAACCCAGAAATGGTATTGGATCAATGGTTCAGATCAGACCTTGATTCAATGGCTGTGATTAAATCGCGATTTTGCAATTCTTGTTGCATTGTTTCTTTTCCCTCTCCATGTCGCGATTCGCGAAACTCCGATATGGAGTTGGATCAATGGTCCAGATCTGATCTTGATTCAATGACTGCGATCAAGTCATGATTTTTCATATCGCGAAATAGGGATTTCTGTGGATGATATTACTTGACATCTCCAACTCTCGATCCCCGAAACTCGGATATGGACTGGAATCAACAGTCCAGATTCAACCTTAATTTAATGGCTGATATTAGATCGTGATTTCAGATATCGCGATTTCGAGAGGTTAGGGAACATCATTCCTTTGACTCTCCAGTCAACGAACTGACGATCTATCCCCACGTGTCCCGCCTGAAGATGGACGATCCTCCTTCTTTTGGGATTTTGTGAGCCCTCTACTCCTTGCACTTTAAAGAATGTGTAGGTTCTCCTCGATCCAACGGTGGTCGGACCCTGCGCTCGGATCTAACGCCTGAGATCTATCCTCCATATCCGCGCGCTCCTCTTGTCTACATTGAGATCTGATGGTCATTGGGAATTCAGGATGGGATCCAATGATCACCGATGCTTCTCCTCCAAGCTTACACATCCTTCTTACTTGGAAGAATTTCTAAGTGTTAAAGGCCTAGACCTTTGATCCGCCTGTGATCCTAAGTATGCTATCTCCCTTGAGCTTTAGTCATGAGTTAACCTCATCCATGGTGCACACCTACGCACTGCATTCGAATCTACGCTAATTCCTCCTGAGATTACGTTGTTCCTATTTTTCCATCGATGCACACTCTGATCCTGCCATCTTCACTGTTGTACTTTCCATCAATGAAAAGCATACGCTACCTGTTAAACATTTGCCAACAAGAGCTTGCTCAAGCAACAGATTGATAGGATCGTCTGCTCCGTCGTTTTTCTTTTCTTCCGCCATTGAGGGTTTGTTGGGTGTGTGAGAGAAATTGTCTTCAAGAGAGACAATCTCGAGACCCAACTTGCTATACTCAGACCTCGTCGGGGACATGCACTGAAAAATGATCAAGAGCAGCCTACTCTGATACCACTGATCCAGATTATTTTCAGCACGAAATGAGAGCGGAGATATAATAAAGAAATGCACAGAGATATTGCAGATATTCAATAATATAACATAAATGTATCAGAGATGCAACCATAAACACAGATATACAGTAATACACAATTTCTATTAATTAGAGAAATGTACAGAGACTGTAAAAATACAGAGTGAAAGACTCGCTAGAATGGTGGTAGCTTATCTCTGAGAAGAGATGTGATGGCTACTCGCATTCGCAAGAAGATGATTACAATGAGGCTCTGAATTCCCTTTTACAATAAACGGGAATGCCAAAAGTCCTAGACATCCAAAAACCTAACCCTAGGAGATGAAGCGCCAAAAGTCATGTGGGCCCCGTTTGGGTAAGTGAGTACATCAACTTCATGGGGTCGTAACTTTTGCATACGATCTCCGTTTTAGGCGTGTGATAGCTCGTTGGAAAGGTATTGTCGAGGAGATTATTTTTGGGGGATCAATCATGCCTTTGGATATAATTGAGAAACTCTATCCCAAAAACCCTTCATTTCGACCCTCAAAATGGCCCCAGAAGTTAAAACCTGCTAAAAATAGTAAATTGACAAAATGGCTAGAAAACTATTTTGAGCCATTTGGAAAAGGTGGGTGGCCGCTGATATCCACCTGGATAAAATAAAGCTTATCACCTTACCGGGTTTCCCTATGATACCTCTTAACTCAATTTCTTTTCCTTCCAATGAAAATTTCATGAAAAGTTCTTGAAAATTAGAAGCCACCGTTCCTAATGATTGTAACCATTGGATTCCTAGTACAACATCAACACCACCCATGGGTATATAAATCATTGGAATATTCATTACATATTCCCCCATAGTAAGATTGATCTTATTACATTTTCCTGAGCAATCGATAGTTCCTCCATATGCAATCATTACTTGAAACTTTGGCACTGGATATACAAAGTAATTGAGATATTTGGCTAATTTATAGTGAATACAATTATGAGTACTACCAGTATCAATTAGGACTATTACCTTTTTATTTTTGATATATCCTTCAATCTTGAGAGTTTGAGGAGTGCTAATTCCAGCCAATGCATTGCACAATATCGTGGGAGTCAACTCTTCAGAAGAAATTGCTTCTACATTTTCATCTTGAGATGGTTCTTGTTCTTCTTCCTCTTCACAATCTATGTAGAATAATTTATTCTCACCACACTTATGTCCCTTACTGTACTTGTTGTCACAATTAAATCATAAACCTTTTATTTTTCTTTCCTCCAATTGTTGAGGTGTCAACCTTGGAGGTTGAGGAGTTTTAGAAGAAAGAGCATTATTCTCTCTATAGCTGTTAGGATTGGTCCTTCTAGTAGCCATAACCATATTTTTACTTTCAACATTTCTTGCCACCCTAAATTCATTCTCCAATGATTTGGGTTCCCAAAGGCGAACCTCATGTTGAATGTTATCCTTTAAAGTTCCAATGAATACATCAATCAAGTGCTCATGAATACAAGGAATATTTGTTACCTTTATATTCAATCTTTGGAAGTTCTCAATGTGCTTTGTAATTGAACCCTTTTGCTTGAGATTTATCAACTGGCTAAAGAAGGTATTGCTCCTTGTATCCTCATAGTGTAATATCATTTCTTCCGTGAAAATTGTCCAAGTGACGAGTCATTTGCGAGAACAAAGCCATCAATACCATACAAATTGATTGGGTTCTAAATATAAAGAAGTAATTCGTACCTTTTGTGTATGTGGCACATTATGTAGATCAAAGAATTGCTCCATCTAAAGTATCCATATTATTGGGTCCTTGCCATCAAAATTCCTCATATAGATCTTAGGAACGTGGTTGGTCTTCAACCCAAAGTTGGAGTTTCTCCATTCTTGATTCATCTTCCTTGTGTCCTCATCATGAATTTCATGGGACACATTTTCACTTTCAGGTGTGCTCTCTATTACGAAATGTTTCATTCCTTCCATGATATCCCTTTTTAAGCCATCCATCTTAGTATCCATTATTGCCTCCAATTTAGCTTCAGTTGAATCCATCATCCCTTGTAGTTCATCTTTTGTCATTGTCTTCTTTTGTAATTCATTTATGTCCCTGCACATTTCTTCACCTTCATCAAGAGTCAAAGTAGGACTTTCTAGAGGCTTATTTGGTGTAGAAGTTCCCTTTTTGGGTGGCATGTTGTCCAAGTATCACTTTTGAACCTTGATTTTGAAGTGGTTCTTCTAGAAAGTATTTCTTCTGCTGTATCTCCAAAGTTTCGACCCTTCTGGGTTTGGAAATTTATTTTTTGTAGTTCTCTGATATTTTTTCTCTGTAATGCCACAGGTCTGATCAAAATTGGATGTGCCAAGTGGAATTTATGGTAACTTCCCCACAACTTGCTGATTTTTGGCGTTTCCAGGAGATATTACTTGTATAGCATGCCCCACACAAAATGATTGATTTAAAATTCTCAAACTCGTATTAGAAATACTGCAGACTGTCCACTATCGAATGCAACCAGTCTCACTCAATTTGGATACTCTAGGAAGAATTTATGATTGTTTTACCTGGAACACCATCTTGAGACTAGTCAATATGACTAGTTAGATACCCTATCTTCCACAGGGTGTATCTATAAATGTAAGATAACCCAGAAGCTGAAATTGTTACCACAGATACCTTAATAATTTATGTGAATATCGTCCAGAGTGCAGGGTCTAAAATGTTACATAATTCTTTTTATAGCGAAAATTACGCAATGAATCAGTTCAGGATGATTCCAGAACCCTATCTTGCACAGACTGTATCTCCGAAAGTATAAGGCCGAAGGAGATGAAATTTTGACCCAACATACCTTGATCCATATAATAAATATCCTCCAAGCCGTTCCTTCTGAAACATTGTAGAAAAAAAGTTATAGCAAAAATTCCAAGGTGTTTTAGATGTAGCAGCGAAACCCCAAGACCTTGAGCTCTGATACCATATGTTAAGAACCAAATATCAATATAGCATAGAAAAACCTCAGAAGAAGTACTCAACGCCTTGAAAAAGAGAGAAATTTAGATAATAATCCTCTTAGAGGGGGCAACCTCTTTATTCCCATATAAATGTACAAATACAAGATGATTCACAATGAAAATGTCTCCTTGGTATATATAGGAGACTAGGAGGTATAATTACAACTAATGGACTAAAGATGACATAAATAAAATAACATTACTAATATAATATGCGCCAATTAAGGGGTAATGAGCCACTATTTAGGGCTTCATAGATCCATTCTGTAAAAAGGGAAATTTTGAGAATCTTATAGGTGCCATCTGAGAAGGAGGATCCTCCCATCATGTTAAACACTATGTATCTCTATCGGGCAAGGGACAAGAACCCTCCTTTTTATTTTTCATTAGGCGTGAATCCTCCATTTGAACAACTGCATGATTGATTCAGGGGCCTCAACAAATTTCATATCATTGAAGGTAATGAAATGACTTGGTTTGAATAAAACAATACCTTATGGAAATGTATGTGGTATTGATTCCAAAAAGGTCAGAGTCCTCAGGGTATGTGAGGACGTTGAGGTTTTCCTAATTGAATTTACACATATCAACATTCTCACAGACATAATAGTGATCGACATTCTAGACGTTTGGGGATGATTTTATCTAGGAGATGGTCTACTGCTCTTGCGGGTTTCCTTAGCATGGATATCACCCATGCACACATTCCTATGGGGAATGACACTTTTCAGATACTATACAATCAAGAGAAATATAATAGACACGTGATCGATCCTGATGGTCCTGATTATGCTAGCGAATGTGATTATGATGTACTCCCAAAGACCATTGAGTATGATCCATCTGAGCTACATTTTATGCAAGAGGACTCCATAGACATGCGTCTTCCATGGACAAATCAATACAAAGACAAACTTGCAAAATACCATGGGAAGGATCCAGGGTCTATCTGAATTTCGAAGAAGGAAGATGAGAAAAATGAAGAAATCATCAAAGATACAATCCATATAGAGCCTCCACATGATAAGAGTACAACTTGCATCGATTTCAATGAAGGAAGTACTATGCTCATGTGGGAAAAAAGAAAGGGAAAGCCCAGATATGAACATAAATACAACAATTCATGGCTTGACCCTTACATCATCAAGAAGAATTATGATAAATAAAGGTATTATTTGACAACACTAGACAGGAGAAATATGCCACTACCAACAGATGAGTCTCTTCTCCAACCTCACATTTAGGTCACATGACTTCTTCAGGGCTCGTGCCATAAGTAAGTTATGATTCCATGCATTTGCATCTTGATTTATCATACTATTTTAGATGCATTTCATTTTCATTTTACTCTACTTGCATATTTATTTCATGCTTAGTTTAGAATTTTTTGAAAAAAATGTCAAAATTTTCCTTTTCTAGATTAGTAGGTTTTAATTATAATCACGTGAGAACAAGGATGAAAATGCCATCCCCCACTTGACAGTTTGATGTTTCCTTGCAGGCACAGGTCTACCAAGAGATGTTGTGGTTCTCATGAACTCTAAAAGAGAGCACATGTGCCCAAGTATGAGCCAGATGTTATCCCCATTTTGTGTATAACTAAGGAGATTATATCTCAAGGCCCTCAGGTTGCAGATATGGAGTGCCGAGAGAGCACATGACCAACAATACCCTTTGCAAAGACGGAAAATCCACTCACCACTGTAGATGGTCACATGTTTGCAGATGACATCCACCACACCAGATGGATTCCAGAAGGCAATGGGCCTTTCTCCATGAGGTACAAGTCAGTATTATGGTGAACATCATTTCAATATTCAATCCATTTGATTACGTTGTACCTTATATTTCTCTAGATTTCATGATATATGCTTGGACATTATGCCTTTTTCCTTGCTTCACCTTGGTGGTTGGCATTGTGCCCTAGTAAGTAGTCTTCTTTGGGAATGGGTTTGATACTAGGAACTCCTTTAATGATCCATTGTACCATTCCTGACAATACTTACCACTTTTCATCATTATTCCCCTCCATTTCCTTATCTCTTGGGATTTTAAGGTGCATTGACCCAATAAGGGGTTGTCCCTCATTCTATGGGAAGAAGGGTTGAAGGCCCAGAGGGGTTGATGTTGGGTAAAAGATAAAATCATTTTTTAAACCTTCCAGATGCTTCACCCAAGAAAGAAATGAAACACTTATCTTTAAGTAAAGGGTGTTAGAAAAACAGGATCTTGGAGCAATAAAATAAAAACAAATGTGGAAATAAAACACAAAGGATACACAATACAATAGAGAAACAAATATACGTGGTTCACCCAGTGTGGGCTACGCCCACTAGAGAAATTTCTAGCTCCTTCCTTTTTATTATCTAGCAAATGAAGGGATACAACCTACAACACACCTGCTGTAACTTTCTCTTCTTTCTGTCATAGTCTCCTCTCTCAGAATACAATATTCTCAATGACACATAGATGCAATGCATTTCCCTCATAAAAGAGGGTTTCCTTATAGGGAAAAAAACCCTAACATAACTTCTATCGTCATATCTACAACCTTATAATGAACGATCCATATTTACTATGAAATTACAATATACATTTACAAGGAAATTTTTCCTCCGAGGGGCCGCGTACCCCCGGACTCCGCAGGGGGGGAAATCCCCCCCTACAACTCCCCCGCGTGGAGGGGTGTATAGTATTCCAGGGTGTAAAGTCTTCATGGGGTATAAACATGGATGAAAACAAAAACCTTTGAATCAGGAAGATAATCAGGCTCCACAACCAACAATCTCCCACTTGGATACTGATCTCAACAACTCCACCGCTACTATATTTTCTAGACTATTATCCTTCTTCGACCTAGAAAATTTCTCATATTCACCTTCATGATTGAATACCAAATGAAACTGAGCAGGAACTTAATTTCTCCCTCGTTACTCCCTTTGTTAACATGTCTACCAGATTGTTACAGAAAGATTTACCTCACCCCATGCAATCTTGCATAGAAGGCCTTTTTCCATTTCCCTATGCAGACTTGAAATCCATTTTTGAAAATCCCAGAGCTAAAAATATAATTTTTTCCACATATATGCACCTTTCCTACTATATAACATGCGTATACGCATATTGCACCACTACAACCTGCATACATCGGGAAATGTGCCCAAAATTGAAAAATGGTGCCAGGTTTCCATGTCACGTCACGAGATCATTAATCCTTGGCCTTCCATATACTGGAAACTTTCCGAATCGGCCCCTCAGTTTAACTTGAAGGCTATAAATGGGCATGTTGGCACAAGGGAAGACCTAGGGTTCAACGCTTAACAACGCACCAACAAATCCTGACTACCATCGCTTTCGACAACACCTGCAAAGCAGTAGAAGTCTCACATGAGGTAGAAGCAATGGGGTTTACAGGACGCAGGTGTCTGTAACCAGGATGGGACACAGATCTGTGATAAAACACTCTGTAGAATATTCCATTAACACATAGAAGGTGACATGCATTAGTTTCCTAACCCTATTAACATCGCAGGGCATATCCAAAGATAGATTGGCACAATAACAACAAAGAATATATCCTGAGCACTTAGCACTTAACATTATATATTATATATAACATCCATTTACCATTAACACAAGTAAATCACTAAGCAATAAAATATTTATCTATTACACATCATAATCAAAGCACTAAGAAGATTTATGACATAAATAACATAGCACAAAGAAAACCATAAGACACTAGATATATGTGGTTCACCCCAGGATGGGGCTACATCCACCAACTGCTTTGCCTCTTTATTATTAAGAAAATATTACATTCATTCACTCCTGTGCACTAAGCCAGAGATTTAAGATTTGCACCAGATAGGATATCTGTGCACTGAGCACCCAATCCTCCTTCCAAAACTAGGTCAAATGCACATAGCCAGATCATAACATTTGCACCTTCTAAAAAATCATAGTCCCACACATACATGCCTTTGCACAAAGAAAGCTATCCACACATAACTATATTCACTTCGCTTTCTTTATACTTTTACAATACAATCTTATTTATTTATATTCTAAAAAGCCTTACAAGAAGGCCTAAACATGGGGAAACCCCATGGGCCGACATCCCATAAACCCATTACAAAAACCCTAGAGGACCCTTTACTGGGTCCACTTAACCCTAAAAATCGGTGAGATCCATGATCTGAGCTTCGCCTGGGCACCCTTCCTCAACCGATGTGTCAAAGTCCAAAAGTGGGTCAAAGCTGACCGAAGTTTTCCCAAAACTTGGTTGAGTGCCAACAAGCCCCCAATAGTCACCTGTGACTCGTCCTTAGTCACTTAGGTATGGAAAGTGTTGCTTCGAAAGCTTCGAGCTTAAATCGAGCTACCTCAACTTGCTGCTTAGCTTGAGCCTCCTTCTCAACGAGCTCCTGGATCATTTTCTCTGTAACAGGCCCTTCCAGGCATTGTTCTACTGCTGCAACCACTTGATCTAGTTGTGATCCCTGTCCATCAATTTTTTCGAACACCTTGCAAGCTTCCTCTTGCACAGGTTGTAGCTTTTGCTTGAATTCCATTACCTTATCCTAGAGGGAAGTGATCCGCTGTTGTATTGCGCGCTGCTCCCGATATCTCTTCATTATTTCCACTGTGGTGAGCAACTTCATCTATGCCTGCAATGAAAATTCTTGCTGTTGTGCCTCCTGTAACTGCGCTTATATTTTCCTCAGCTTTGGATCTTTGGTGAGGCGTTCATATGTCTGGGTGCTCCTATCAATCATTTGTTTACATTACGAGGTAAGGGCTCTTATTCTTACTAATGTGTTTTTGGCGGTCTCTTCCCTCTGGTCACACACCTCGTATGGGGTGCTCGGTATTGTTTGGGCCTCCAACTATGTTATCCTACCCTGATGCTACTGGAGGGTCTCAGTGAGCTTCACTATTTGAGATTCGTTCAACTCTTTCTCCTCTTGTGCTAAGCTTGGCATAGATTGACATGCTTTACATATGACTTCTTTGACCATGGCCTGCTCTACGAGCAACTGCTCTTTTTCCCTCTGTAGCTGGGATTTTTCCTCCTGAAGCTTCACTTGAAGCTCTTCTTTCTCACTTTCCTGGGCTGCTACACTTTCCTGTGTTGCTTGTAATTGTGTTAAGACTTCGTCTTTCTCCCTTTTCATGGCTTTTGTAGCTTTCTCCTTCTCTTCCTACACTCTTTGGAAGTAGGCTTCTATTGCATTTGCAATCCTTCGCAATTGGGCTAGTTCATCCCCCAATTCTGCAATCTGTGATGAGGAAGGCACAGTAGGTACTGTGCGGACCAAGCGAACATTTTGCTGTACTTCCTTTAATTCTCTCTCAATCCTTCCAAATAACTACTCCTGCTTCTCTCCATATCTCTGCAAGATATCTTCCTCCATATCTCCATGGACCAAACTGATGTTTTCCTCTATGAGAGTAGCCTCCAACTAGGGCTTATTAGCACACGTCTTCTTCATGGTTGAAGGTTTCTTCAGAGAAACCTTCCTCTTTTTCGGTGTTACTGTCCCAACGAAGGGATCCTCAAGTGGAGGGGTGGTAACTTTGCCTCCTCCTTGATCTTATGCTCCCTCATCTCCTCCTCCTTGTCCTTCTGCTTCCTATTCTCCTCCTCCTGGTGCGTCAGACCCATTATCTTATGAAGAATTTTCCTCCTCATCGCTCTCTATATCCTGGACTTCCTCCTACTTTTTATTCTTCTTCGTCCCACTGGACTGTCCGGCATGCTCAACCAATGTAAATATGGGGCTTCCTATGGTGTCAGTGTCGAATAATTTTTCATCAGTGACAGGTACAAGAAACTCCTCCATCCACTCCTTTGTAATCTACTCCATATCATCATCCGTCAGCTTGTAGTACAAATATAATTCTTCTTGGTTCTCATCTCGGCGCATGATGATGTAGATGAAATGAGGATCATTGTATAACATTTCTATTGGTCAGTACTGGTACAGGGTGCATAGTGTCATGCATGGAAATGATTCGATGGTGACCTTCAACTGCTGATAGTATGCATGAAACACTGCATTGGATTGCCATTTCTTCATCATGTCATTGGTGTACCACATGGTGGAAAACATAGTGGCCAATGACTCCGAGGGTTCGATCTCTAGAAGGGTGTCTCCTTCAAGACTTTTCCAAGTGACAAATGCGACCAAAATGATCAACCAACTATAATGGAATTCATATCCCAAGTGTTGGGATTTGCGAAAATCCTTCTCTAGCTCATTGATGAGGTAGTTCACCCAGTTCAACTGCATTCCCTCCACACACTTTCTTGCCAGGTCCACCACTAAACCGATGACATGTATGGGGTGGTTCTTCCTCACGATATTTCTAGCTAGGAGTTGGAAAGAAAGGCGCACTGCACCATCCTATATAGAGGCTACCTTGTAACCTCACTTTCCTTTTTCGACTTCTCTGTAAGCTTCCTTGATGCACTGCGCTAGGGAATGGTCTGATGCCTTCCCTGGATAAAATTGTTGAGGGCCAAGTCCCTTGCCATTTAGTCCTGTAATCTGATGGATCAACGTCAGATCCACAATAATCCTCCTATCAAGCCATAAGTATCCGCCATGATAGCATGACATAAGGATTTTCACGCAAGCATTAACCTCCTAGTGGTGGCCAAAATGTGGGATATTCATCACATTCAACATGATGGAATATGCCAACCCATTAATCCATGGTTGTGAGATGAGACGAGGTTTCTTTTCAATTGTCTTCATGACATAGTGGTGGAGAGCCAACATGGCATAGTTATTCCAGTCTTGTAGGTTGAATTCATTGTTATTTAATAGCGGGTTCTATCCTAACTGACTCTCGACTATGCATATTCCTTTTGGAATGTACACAGTGAACATAGCGTACTCAAAATATCAAGGGATACTATCGCGGTTAATAATTCCATCCAAAGGTGGACTGTATTTGGGTAGGATCGATGGGATCTACTTCATATTAGCCAGATCACCGCAGTTCAGTTACGAGGTTGACACGGGCAAAACGACGTCTATTCGAAGGATAAGCCTGCAACCCCCTAGTCAACAATGCCTGGATACCTTTGGATATCGATCTATCAACCATTAGCTTCTTAAGAACTTCCTCGACAGACTTCTCTAATTCACTAGGTTCTCTGAACATTATAACTTTTAACAAACATGCAGGGTAGGCAAACATATGACGGGTTAGACAAACGGATAGGCGGGGTCTGGTTCCATATAACACAGCTCGACACATGGAAAATTCTCTTCTTGGATTAGTTAATCACGGGTATCAAAAATTATCCCCAACGCAGGGACCGACGGATTAAATAAGCGAGGTATCATAATGGATCTTCCAACGGCTAGGAAATGCCTCCATCAATGTAAATATGTCAATTATGGAACGGTATCAATGTCCAAAATCGGTTCAACGCTACAATAACACACCAACAAAACCCTAACTACCGACCCTTTCAGCAACACCTGCGAATCAAATGAAGTCTCACCCGAGGTAGAGGCAGGGGTGGTTGTAGGACTCAGATGTATGCAACCTTAGCTGGGACATAGATACATGATTCTAACACTTAACAAAGAACTTAGCACCAATAGTTCATAAATATTTGACCATTATCTACTACACAGATAAAATAGAGAATCACATCATTCATTCAGATCTGATGTATTTAAGCAGTTATCATAGAGAGATAGATTGGATCTAGAAGATTCAATCACTAAGCACATTCACATAGGTCAGATCTAACATCCATATACATCGTTATCAAAAAGCATAAATCGATCTATCTATCTATATCAAAGCACTTAGCAAGTAAAGACATAAACACATAAACACATCACACAAAGCATAGCAACACAACATGTATGTGGTTCACCCCCACCCTGGGGCTACGTCCACCAACTCTTCTTCTTTATTATCTTTAGTCAAACTTCTTACAGGCACATAGCATCAAAATCCTACTCCGCAGAAGACAAGAGATCTGCGTGCACTCCTCCAGATCCTCCTTCTTTGGGTTAGGGTACAAAACCAAGCCTTCTTACAATTACTTGCAAATAGCTTTGCAAATCTCACAAAGTATGCACAAAGCATCTACAATCCATTCTTAGCACTTAGCCCAATATCACACAGATATCTATATGCATATGCCTCTCCTTACATTTCCTAGACATCTATTTATACTTTACAAAATAGGCCTAAACATGGGTAAACCCATGGGTCGACATTCCCATACCCGTTACATAATCCCAAATCCAAAATATGACCCAAAAAGGGGTCAATATCCCATGAACTCTGCTTCATCTTTTTCTCCGCCTTCGATAGGCTATTGAAGTCCCAAAATAGGTCAACTTGACCAAGGATCTCCCAAAACTTGGTCAAGGTCCAACAAGCCCTGAACACTCACCTATGACTCATCCCGAGTCACTCTGATATGGGTAGTTCTGCTTCGAAAGACTTGATCTTGGCTCGAGATTCTTTGACTTGTTGTTGTGCCACAACCTCCTTTTCAATGAACTCTTGGATGCCTGCATCATTGACAGGTCCTTCTAGGCGCTGTTCAATTGTAGTGACAACCTTCTCGAGTTATTCTCCTCGGCCTTCGACCTCTGTGAACAATTGGTAAGCCTTATATTGTACAGGTTGGATCCTCTGAGTTACTTCCATAAATCTGCTCTAGATAGTGTGGATCTACTGCTGGGAAGTGCATTTCTCTTGGGATCGATTCATTCTTTCCACAACTGACAGGGGCTTCAACTGCGCCTGTATTGTCTTTGCTTAATGCTTTTCTTCCTGGAGCTGTGACTCCAGTGCCTGCAATTCTGGGTTCTTAGTGAGTTTCTCATACATCTAGGTAGTGTGATTACTCAACTAATTTCATTCCATGGGCCTTTATCCTTTCAACTGCGCTATGGGCGGTTGCTTCTCTTTGATCCTTTACATCCTCCAGAGTCTCAGGCATTGTGCGAAGCTCTAATTCTGCTATGTGTTGTTGTAGCTGCTGGATGGCTTATGCGAGCTGCTCTACTTGCTGCATGACTTGATCCTTTGCCTTTATTTCTAATACTTTCACAGAGCAAAGTGCTCTACTGGCTACTTCTTTCACTTTGAGTTGCTTCGTGAGCAACTGTTCTTTTCCTTGCTAAATATCTGCTTTTTATTCATCGAACTTCGCTTGGAGAGCAATATTTTCCTATTTTGCAGTGTTGCGTTGTTCTATGAGTACGCATTGCACTTGCTTCAAGTCCTGGGTGGATTGTTCTGTTTCTTCTTGTGCTTGTTGAAGGTGATCTTCGACTTTATCAGCTAGTCGGTGGAGTTGGGCTGGCTCATCTCCCAACTCTGGTTCTCTTGATGGAAGGGGTGCAGTGCAGACTATGCGGCTATACTGAAGGGCCTGCTCTACCCCTCAGAGTTTGAATTGAATTCTATTATATATTTCTTCCTGTTTGGATTCTTGTTTCTCTGCTATTTCCAGTGAAGCGTCGTTCAGGGTTGCTATGATGAAGTCAAAATCATCTGAGGTGAGGACAATCTGCATCTTGGTCATGGTCGCTTTCGATTTATTTTGGTAAGAAGGTTTTGGGGTAGAAACCTTCCTCTTCTTCAAGGGGTCAATCTCATCTCTAGGTAGTGTTACTTCACCTGGCTTCTATTTAGCTTCTACTTCGTCATCACCCCCTCGGTCAGGTGACAATGAAGCAATCTTTCCTGAGGTGCTGCTTAAATTTTGGACCTCCTCAGTCTTCTTGGGTGTATTATGTTCTTTATGAGTGTCCTCTGGGCTTTCAAGATCATATAAATTTTCAGGGTTGGCGGGGATAAGGAGGTTAGCATACCATTCCTTAGTGAACTCCTCAAGGTCTTCTTTTGTAAGTTTATAATATGACTGGAGCTACTCTTTATGTTCATCTGCTTGTGCTGTAATGTAGATGAAGTGTCTATCTGCACTGAACTTCATCAGGGGTCAGAATCTCTGTAAGGTGTTTGGATTCATGCGAGGCTCAGCTTCAATGGCTCTCTTTAGCTGGAGGTAATATGTATGAAACACAACATTCGACTGCCACTTTTTGTTCATATCACTTGAATACCAAAGGGTAGTGAACTTCACAACAAGTGGTTTGAATGACTCTATGTCTGGGAAGGTCGCACCTTCAGGCATATCCCAGGAAACAAATGAAATGAGGATCAAGAGCCAACTAAAATCAAATTCATAACCTTGATCATGTGCTTCTCGACAGTCTAGTTCCAACTAGTTAACTAGTTACTTCTCCCAATTCATCTGGAGGCCTTCCACGCACTTCCCTGCGAGGTCAATGACAAAGCCGATGACCTACGTAGGTTGGTTCTTCCTTACTAACTTTCCAGCTATCAGTTGACATGCTAGGCACATTGCACCACTCTGGATGGAAGCTACCATGTAGCCTCTTGTTCCCTTCTCAACATCACCATATGTATCCTTGATCTTCTATGCCAGTACGCGATCTACGGATTTTCCTGGATAAAACTCTTGTAGGTCAGGTCCTTGCATACTCAGTCCTGTGATCCTATGGATCAACGTTGGGTCAACTGTAATACGATGGTCTAGCCACAAGTAGCCGCCATGGTAACACGACAATAGTAGCTTGACACATGTGTTGACTTCCTGGTGTCTTCCGAAGTGTGGGATATTCATGACATTTAGCAGGGTGGACTGCTCGAGGTTCATCATCCACGGCTGGGGAATTATCTTTGAATTCTTCCCCTTCATTTTGGTTAGGTACTTGTACGGGATGAGCATACCAGAGATCTTGTGATCTCCAAGGTTGAAGTCGCTAAACTTCAATGTTGTGATCTTATCCTACTATGCGCGAACTACGCATATCCCCTTCGGGAGGTATGTAGTGACCATGGTGTACTCAAAATCTCTTGGCACTCTATCATGATTCACTGTGCCAGCTAGAGGCGGGATGTAATCAAGCAAGATGGTTGGAATTAGCTTCGCATTTTCTAGGTCATTTTTGTGCTTAGTTCTCTTTTCCGCTGAGGGTCAGGATGATCCAGCTCCGTGAGAAGTTAATGGAGAGGCTTTCGTACTCTCATCGATGACGCTTGTATACCTGCAGACATAAACATTACACGTTCAGTCATGAGGTCGATGAGAACTTCTTTGACAAGTTTCTTTGCAGTGCTGAACTCGTTCAACATACACGCTCAGGGTTAGAAATATTGGGGTCAGGGAGTAGCACAATGATCACTGTGTAAAATAAACGAGTCTACAGGCTCAGATTCATGGTTAGTAAAAGTGTTCTCGGTGCATGGCGTAACGAGATAAATAGATAACTTGGCAATGGATCTCTTGCAACGGGTGATAAACCTTGATTAAATCTGTTCTGTCCATTACGATGCGGTTCAACGCTCTAGTGGCGAACCATAAATGCATTTATACCCGTCCGGAGGGTCGGCCTAACGGTTATATTGTTACCAATGGCTATATTGCTTCACCGTGGTGAAGTGGCATGTGACGCTGTTCTGTTATCCCGAAGAAGCTCCAATTTTTCAAATTTTCCCTCTACGAAGTTCCCTTTGGAACCTTCTGTAACTTTTCGATCTTTGCTCTCTTACTTAGCTTTTTGGCCTTCTTTCTAGTGAGCTTCGTCTCGGTATTCCTTTTTCCATTTTGATTATTATCTGTGTTTGGAATAGTTACTTTGTGCTGTTGAGATTGTTTCCTAAGATTCAGGGTGGTACTTCCTCTTTATCTGGAATAGGTACTTCAATCTTCTGTGGGTCTTCCAGTGTTCTTGCAACTTCGACATCCAGGTCTTTGGTGTTAAATAGTTTCGATCTATTCTTCTGTTCTTCAATCAAGTGTGCGATCCTTCTAGTCATGAAATCCTTTAACTCTTGCTTCTTCTTCTCTAAAACTTCTTCTTCTTCCTTCCCTCTAGCCTAATCTTTTTAAATCCAAGGTTTTCCTAGTAACATGGTAAATGGGGTGTTGTTCTCAATAAATTTAACAATCTCGAAATCCTCCTTTGTTAAAGTCCCATTGGCATTCATAGATATCTATGTAATCTTTCCACATAGGTTTATCAACTTTCCTTTGAATAGTCCTATTCCTCCTAATTAAGGAATCATAACAGGTCTTCCTATAGCTTCCCAAGTTGTTTCTGTCATGATATTCACCCGTGTTTCGTCATCTAGAACATAGTAAATGTTGATGTCTCCTATTATTTCTTGTATGCATGCTTTTTCTTTGAAGATATCTAATAAGCTGACATGTCGATGGTCATTCATGGTGTCTTTTATCTGTAGTAATACTTTCTCTGATTCTTTCTGGGGTTCTGCCATAATCATAGATTCTGGATCTACCTTAGGGTTTTCTTGTCTCATGTTCATTCCTTCAAGCTTAGCAATCATTCTAGGGGAATCCAATACTTCATGGTCCATATCTTTGCAACAAAGACAACTAGGTCTTCTCATAGGGCACTCCTTAGCAAGGTGTCCCAGTTTTCTGCAACTATAACAGAGGGTTAATCCTCTCTTTATTTTAAATGATTCCCAACTCTTCTTGTACTGCGCACCAGGATCATAGTAGCTAACCTGCAAACATTTCTTTCTAGGATCATGCATCCACTTGTTAGTCCAAACATTCTTTTTATGTGTAGGTATAACATATCTTTCACTATTCTTATCAGATCTATGCAAGTCAAACCTTATTTCATCTATTAGTGCCTAGTTTTAAATCTAAGACATAATCTATAAAACATACCTAGATCCATACTGTTGAAACAAAAAATTCCACTTATCTTACTTCTACAGAGCACAAATCTTTCAGATCTAGAAATTTTCACTATTCTTACGTTTATCAGAGTACAAAGCTTCCAGATCTTACCTCTTTTCTTCAGATCTGATCTCTTTTCTTGGCACAAAGCTTCAGAGGTCAAGTGGAATGATGTGCACTAGGGAAATAGATCTATGCACAGATCTTTCACAATTTCAGGTCGGATCTTTGCATAAAGATTCTTCTTTCTCAGTTTCGAGAAATGACAGTTTCAGGTTGGATCTTTGCACAAAGCTTCTTCTTCCTTAGTTCCCAGCAATCACATTTTCAGGTCGGATATTTTCACAAAGCTTATTCTTCCTCAGTTTCCAGCAATCACAGTTTCATTTCCCAGCAACGGAACCATTTGTTGGCACAGGGGCAGACCCAGGGTTCAACTCTACAACAACGCACCAACAAAAACCTAACTATCGACCCTTTTGGAAACACCTGCGAAGCAGATGAAGTCTCACCCGAGGTAGAGGTAGGGGTGGTTGCATGACTTAGATGTCTGCAACCTTAGTCGAGACACAGATCTGTGATTCTAACACTTAACATAGCACTTAGCACTGGCAGTTCATCAATATTTGACCATTATCTACTTTGCAGATAAAACATAACATCACATCATTCATTCAGATCTGATGTATCTAAGCACTTATCATAGAGAGGTAGATTAGATCTAGCAGATTCAAGCACTAAGTACACTCACATAGGTTAGATCTAACATCCATATACATCATTAGCATAAACCATAAACATATCTATATATTTATATCAAAGCACTTAGCAAGTAAAGACATAAACACATCAACACATCGCACAAAGCATAGAAACACAACATGTACATGGTTCACCCCCACCCTGGGGCTACATCCACCAACTCTTTTTCTTTATTATCTTCGGTCAAGTTTCTTACAGGCACATAGCATCAAAATCCTACTCCATAGAAGACAGGATATCTGTGTGCACTCTGTCATATCCTCCTTCTTCGTGTTAGGGTACAAAACCAAAACTTCTTACAATTGCTTGGACGTAGCTCTGCAAATCTCACATAGTATGCACAAAGCATCTACAATCCATACTTAGAACTTAGCCCAATATCACACATATATCTATATGCATATGCCTCTCCTTACATTGCATATACATCTATTTATACTTTACAAAATAGGCCTAAACATGGGTAAACCCATGGGTCGACATTCCCATACCCGTTACATAATCCCAAATCCCAAAAAGGACCCAAAAAGGGGCCAAAATCTCGTGATCTCTGCTTCGTGTTGCACTCCGCCTTCGACAGGCTGTTGAAGTCCCAAAATAGGTTAGCTTGACCAAGGATTTCCCAAACATTGGTCAAGGGAATTTTTTTTTCTAACCATTCCAAAGCGTCATTCTAATGGTCAGGGTGCCTCCAACAGTCATCTAGCTTCACCAGGGCAAATGCCCATTATGCGTGGATCTGCTATTCCAGCAAGGTTCAAGTCCTGCGAACCTACCTCTTGCGGGGTTCCAGTATACAAAGTCTTCCATCTGGTATCTGTAGCTTCTTGTAGATTTTCCAACTTAGCTTTCTTTTTATTGAGCTTCCTTTCCTTCTTCCATGTGATCTGAGTTTCTCTAACTATTTATGGAATACTCTTTCCATTCTTATTCTTATTTTCCCCTAGCATAGTGGCTTCGCTGATCCAGGTGGATCCAAAACCGCTCGAAAATACTCAAATGCAGAAAAGGAGGATCTAGGAATGACTTAGATGTTTCAGAAGGGTCCCTAGGCTCAGAAAATACTCAAAACTCAAAGTTCTCAGACTTGGATGAAACCAACACCACTGCATCCGACTCGTTCTCTCGATTCTGACCATATATTTACTTTCTCAAACGAAGCTCGTATGATGAAGTTATGACACTCTGAAGTTTTTCGAAAACAACAATAAAAAGTCAAAACAGTGAACAGGTCGTACTGATGACGTCAACAATACGGATGCTGATGTCAGCATGACGTGTCACCTTCTAGAAGCTCAGTAGTTTGGCGGATTTAGCCAAATTTGGAGGAGGTTCGCTAAATTTGGCGAACTGGTTAGCAGCTCTGCTTATTTAACCAGGCACGCAAAACGAGGCAGACGAGGAGTTGGCAGACACTGCAATGGGATCCGTGCCAGGAGGTGTCCTAGGCGACCTGCTAAAAAATAGATCGACTTTATACTCAAAAGTTGAAGAATTTCGAGAGGATTCTGAATATGCTCTCTGTTTTTTCATCAGATTAGCCGAACATAAAAGTGTCTCCAGAAGAGGAGTGGCGCGCTTTTCAAAACTGTACAGATCTGACAGGCAAAGGCTGCATTGGAAGTTGTGCCAAGAGGTGTTTCAGGCGACCTGCTCAGAAATAGATCGAATTTATACTTAAAAGTTGTAGAATTTCGAGGGGATTTCGAATATGCTCTTTGTTTCTTCATTAGAGTAGTCGAACAAAAAAGTGTCTCCAGAAGAGGAGTGACACGTTTTTCGAGACAGTACGGATTTGACAGACAGAAGCTGCATTGGAATTCGTGCTAGGAGGTGTTCCAGGCGACCTACTCATAAATAGGTCGACTTTATACTCAAAAGTTGTAGAATTTCGAGGGGATTCCGAATATGCTCCCTGTTTCTTCATCAGAGTAGCCGAACAGAAAAGTGCCTCTAGAGCCCATTTGAGCGAGCCAAGCATACTTGAGTTTACAGTCAAAAGTTGTAGAATGACGTTTTCCAACCACCTATGATGTTTGTTTCTGCCCAGAATCACAGATCTGAAAGTTGGTTTTTGGGAGCTCTTATGTAAGCCTTTCTTTGTAATTTTTAAGCATTTGAGATTAATTAAAGAGCGGTCTCACTGTTGGAGTGGACTCAGAGACGTAGCCAGGAAGTCTGTTGAACTCCGTTACCAATTATTGTTCATAGATGGTTTGATTACATGTTTATGTGCTCAAGTGCTTGATGGATGTTCTTTAATTTTGCATTACAAAGATGGTTAACAGTTAAAAATTCAGATGCAAATAATGGTTAAAAGATCTTGAATTTTAGATTAAGTTAAATTTTAGATCAAGTTAGTATCAGAGCGAGGTTAACCATTTTCTTTATGAGTTGATGTTAACAAGATCCAGGCTTCAGTGTGGTGAAGGAGAACTTGAAGAGTTTGATCCAGAGATTGGTTCAAGAAGAGGAAGGATGTCTTCACCAAAAGGAGAAGAAGCAGTTTCTACTATCCCTTCTGAAGGGGAATTTCTGAAAGCCTTCATGAGAATGAAAACAATGGTAGAGGAGATCTATCAAGATCGAAAGAAAGGTGAACAAGGTGGACCATCTCATACAGAAGATAAAAAATAAGGAGGTGGTGAGGAACCCCCTAAAACCCCACCAACTTCTCCATCTCTTCTTGATGGTTCTATTCCTTCTCCATTTGAAAAACTAAAAGCAAAAGTTGATCCTAATATGCCTCATTTAAAGCTTGATATTAAGTTTGAATTACCTGTGTATAATGGAGAGCTTAATGTTGAAAAACTAGACAATTGGATCCGTCAAATTGAAGTTTATTGTAGGATTCAAAAGTCGACTGAAGATGCTGTTAAAATTCAGTTGGCTTCTCTCCAACTTGGAGGGACTACTCTCATTTGGTGGGAGAGAAGATCTCAAGAGGATCTTGCCACAACAGGAAAAATCGTTTCCTCTTGGTATGAGTTCACTCAGCACTTAAAAAACAATTTTATCCATTAAGGTATATGCAACAAGCTATGATGGATTGACAAAATTTGAGACAAAGTAAGGGACAAAGTGTGCAAGAATACACACAAGAATTTCGAAAAAGAGAATTGATACTTGGTATACCTCTCTACACTCAGGAAAATCTTCTCAAATATATAGGAGGATTGCATACTTATTTACATCATATGATATTAATGTTTAATCCGACTAACCTTGACGAGGTGTGTGTTCAAGCAACTCACATTGAGTCAAAAGGGAAGAGTGCTCATGATGTTTCTTCAGCTGAATCCGTCCAGGCAAAAGAAGGCAAGGAAAAACAGAAACTTAAACATGCAGCTACAATGAAGAAGGGTGATGAGAGACCTACATGATTGCATTGTAAAAAGCAAGGGCATGAAGAGACAAAGTGTTGGAAGCTACATCCTGAAATGAAACCGAAGTGGTTTAAGGATCGAAAGGGGAACCAAACAACCACAGTTATCATTGAGGACCTTGGATTAGATTCCGAGGACGAAACAAAGATAACAATCGTAGGTGTGAAAGGTAAATCTATTGTTGATAATGATGCTAACATTGGTTCTTCATGTGCTTCTACTGCTAAAAATGATGACAATTCTAAGGATAGAAAGAGAAATGCATTGTTTCATATAAGAGTGATTACAAAACAAGCAAAGGTTGACACACTCATAGATAGTGGATCTCAAGTTAATATTATTTCAGAAGAAGTAGTTAAGCAATTGAGATTAACAATGAAACCACATAAGAAACTTTATCCATTAGGTTGGGTATGCAAAGATAAAAGATTATAAGTAACACAACAATGTGATCTAAAGTTTGCAATTACATCTAAGTTTGTAGATGAAGTTGAATTTGATGTGGTCCCACTAAATATCTGTGGAATTGTGTTGGGTAGTCCGTACTTATATGATTGAAAAACGATCTTCTATCGAGAACATAATCAGTATCACTTGTTTAATGAAGAAATTGAGTACATAGTGCATTCAGATTCATTCAAAAACGACAAATCACTGGGCACTACACAACAATTAAAAAGGGTTGTTAATGCAAGTAAGAATTTGACACTTATGTCTATACAATGTAAGGAAGAAAAGAATCCTAAGCATGAAAATGAAGTGTCATTTCACTACAATACACCTATTTTGGTTGATAGTGTTTCTATGGTTAAAAGTCAGCATGGTTCAGGTACAATCTCTTTCGCATGTTCAATGCTTATATTCAACTTATTACTCATCAACAGTATGTGGTTGGGTCTGACAATGTTGAATGAAGATGTGATTAAGAATGTGATTAATGTACTTAACAATGTCAGTGCAGTGTTGATTATTGTATTGCTGAGTTAGATGTACAGGTTCCAGGAGGAATGGATAGGTGATACAGGACAAGTGTGACAAACATGTCCTCATTTATTTTCTGAATGATTTCATGTTTTTTATGGTCCAAAAGCTTCTCAGTGGGGAGGTGTGATCCAGGTGGATCCAAAACCATTAGAAAATACTCAAATGCAGAAAAGAAGGATCCAGGAATGACCCAGAAGTCTTAGAAGGGTCCCTAGGCTCATAAAATGCTCAAAAATCAAAGTTATCATAATTGGATGAAACCAATGCCACTGCGTCCGGCTTGTTCTCCCGATTCCGGCCATATATTTACTTTCTCAAATGGAGCTCGTATGAAGAAGTTATGACACTCTGAAGTTTTTCGAAAACAGTTATAAAAAGTCAAAACAATGAACACGCTGTACTGATGACCTCCGCAACACGGATGCTGACGTCAGCATGACGTATCACCTTCTAGAAGCAAAGCAGTTTGGCGGATTCAGCCAAATCTGGCGGATTTCTGCCAAATCTGGAGGAGGTTTGCTAAATTTGGCAAACTAGTTAGCGGCTCTGCTTATTTAACTGGGCACGAAAAATGAGGCAGAGGGGGAGTTGGTAGAGACTGCATTGGGATCCGTGCTAGGAGGTGTCCCAGGCGACCTGCTCAGAAATAGATCGACTTTATACTCAAAAGTTGAAGAATTTCGAGAGGATTCCAAATATGCTCTTTGTTTCTTAATCAGAGTAGCCGAATAGAAAAGTGCCTCCAGAAGAGGAGTGGCACATTTTTTGAGACTGTATAGATCTGACAGATAGAGACTGCATCGGAATTTGTGCTAGGAGGTGTTCTAGGCGACCTGCTTAGAAATAGATTGACTTTATACTCAAAATTCATAGAATTTCGAGGGGATTTCGAATATGCTCTATGTTTCTTCATCGGAGTAGCCAAACGGAAAAGTGCCTCTAGAAGAGGAGTGGCATGCTTTTCGAGACTATACAGATGAGACATGCAGAGGCTGCATTGGAATTCATGCCAGGAGGTGTTCCAGACGACCTTCTCATAAATAGGTCGACTTTATACTCAAAAGTTGCAGAATTTTGAGGGGATTTTGAATATGCTCTATGTTTCTTCATTAGAGTAGTTGAACAGAAAAGTGCCTCCAGAGCCCATTTGAGCAAGCCAAGCATACTTGAGTTTACAGTCAAAAGTTTTAGAATGAATTTTTCCAACCACCTATGATGTCTGTTTCTGCCCAAAATCACAGATCTGAAAGTTGGTTTTTGGGTGCTCTTATGTAAGCCTTTCTTTGTAATTTTTAAGCATTTGAGATTAATTAAAGAGCGGTCTCACTGTTGGAGTGGACCCAGAGACGTATCCAGGAAGTCTGGTGAACTCCGTTACCAATTCTTGTTCATAGATGGTTTGCTTATATGTTTATGTGTTCATGTGCTTGATGGATGTTTTTTAATTTTGCATTACAAAGCTGGTTAACAGTTAAAAATTCACATGCAAATAATGGTTAAAAGATCTTGAATTTTAGATTAAGTTAAATTTCAGATCATTCGCACTGTTGAGGTGCCCTCAAGGATTTTAAAGTTAATATCCCTTTTATTAACACTTCCTAAGTGGACATACTTATTTCTTGGATAGATAGGTCCTTCAATCCTTCTTTCATTCTTCCAACCTTGGTAGCTAATTTTCTTGCTTTTTGTCCCTCCCACATTGTTACTTTGTTCTTCGACTTATCCTCTCGTTCTTCTATTAGTCGGTTGATTTTCCTAGCTATGAAATCCCTTAATTCTTGTTTTTTCTTTTATGTAGATTCTTCCTCTACTTTCCTTCTGATCCAATCCTTATCAATCCAAGTCTTACCTAAAAATAGTGGGAAAGGGTGATGCAGGAGCATCTCCAACATCAAGCAAGCCAACGAGGAGACAACAGACAACTGGAAAAGCGCCCGGCACAAATTTTGAAATCACCTTGAAGTTGATGCCTAATCTTAAATGAAGTCATTAAGAAGAGGCACACTTGTATAATGTAAATGGACCTTGAGCAATTTTCTCTCATCCTTAGTAGGTAGAAGACACTTATGGTAGTTAATGTAAATTAGATAGAATTCAATTCTAGATTAGACAGTTTTAGAGCGCAAGAGGGAAACGGGATATAGACACCCTCCTTGTGTATTGTAACATAATGGGAGAAAGAGCATAGAGGAGAATCAGAGAGCTGTGTAGCAGACTCCATGTACAGAAGTTCTGAATTAATACAAAGAAAGTTGTGATTCAGACTCATGGTGTTCATATATTCTCTGTGTATGCATCTTTGAATGTTATGCTCATGAATGTTTTACTCTTTCTGTCATGCAATTTCTTTTATGATATGTATGAATTATTTCTTGTTTAATGTTTGGAATCTGAGAGGAAAGAGGAGAGGAATGAGTTTCAATTGTTTCTCTATCTGAGCAAGAGTTCCTGCAAGGAGTGCAATGAATTGTCCGCAAGGAGTGCGTTGACAAGGTATTCAGGGGTTTGTCTCTGAAAGCTCAGGGGAGAAATATTTTGTTCTCATTTCCGTAGAAGTGCAGTTGGTCACATGAGCCATGCAAGGAGTGCGCAGGATGAGTGAAGTCTCAGGGTTGTGGACCGGAGTGAAGCATTTAGAGACTGCTGCTGTAGGTGTGGACAGAGTCGAAGGTTTTCAATACTTGAAAGTGTTTGAAAATCTGCCGCAAGGAGTGCGTGTAGGGATTTTCTGAAAGGTTTAGAGTTGGAAAAAGTTCAAAAGATTTCGAAGCCTTCGAAGTGGTCGAAGGAAAGTGTAGTAACGAAGGACCGCAAGAGGACAAGCTCTCAGAGGAAGAGACAGACGGTCGAAATTCTCTGAGGAGGATTCGCGAAATTCTGTGAGCCGTCAGATCTCACTGAGGAGCAAGTGAGTTACTGCGAGTATTTCAGAAGGTTCTAAGCTCAGCAGGGGTAGGACCGTAGGTCCGAGCCATAAGGGCCATTAGATTTACACACATATATTTGTATTGGGATTTCCTAGGTCGAAGTTCCGTAAAACTTGCAACAGGAATCGCGAAATCACGAAACGCGATATCTCGAAGGCCAAGAGAACGACGTGGGACCACAGGAGTCAGTGAGGTGGACAAGTGGCACACTATTTCAGGGTTTCATGGGGTGAAGTCCCGAAAAAATTGCATTAGGATTCACGATATTACGAAGTCCGAAGTCCCAACAGAAGTGGGAAGGCGTTGAAAAGTCAACCGCGCGAGTGTATCGGAGTTTCGACAAATCAGGATTCGGGAGTCGAGGATGACGAATTGTTCGACATCGCGATCGCCAAAATCACGATAGGGAAAATCCCGAAAGGAAAAAGGAAAGGTCAACGTTGACTGTATCGGGATTCAGGGACCCGAGAGACCAAGACTTGACCACTAGATTTGTGAAGCTGCGAAGTCCGATCTCTCAAGTGTAACGAGGGGATCCTGTGAGAGTTTGTTGTGGGTGAAGATTTCCCGATAGGGAAATAGAAGAGCCGTTAGAGTTCTTCAGGCCGTGGTAAAGGAAAGCTCCTGTGTTGACGTGGACCTTCCGACCTGTGGGTTGTGGAGGGAGCATGTGTCGATGTCAAGTGTGGTATCAGAGAACAGAAAGGTTCTTTGCTTTCTGTAGTAGAGAAGAAGAAAATTTACCATGCCGCTAAGGAGAAGGGATAGACAATCAACCGATCCACAAGAGGAGAGGGAAATGCCAAGAAGAAGAGGTAGGCAGATGATAGATCCAACTATGGAGAGAGAGATGCATGATCTACGAGCCAGACTCAAAGACATGGAGACAACACAAAGGCGTACAGTCAGTGTTGGGGATCTTAGTGATTCCGAAAGTGAGATTGAGGCCGAACATGAAGAAGAAGTTGCAGCGGAGGATGCAGCAAACAAACTCTTGATCAAGGCTATTACAGGGATGGGTGTAAGGGAAAAGATGGACATTCCAGTTTATGAGGTAAATCTGGATGCAGAGGAGCTTCTAGACTGGATTAGATCTCTAGACACATACTTTGACTATGAAGATGTCGAGGAAGACAAGAAAGTCAAGCATGTTGTCACAAGATTGAAGGGACATGCAACATTGTGGTGGGATGAACTACAAGATGACAGATGCTGCAAGGGCAAGAAAAAGATCAAGAGCTGGGATAGAATGATCGTGAAGATGAAGGAGAAATTCATCCCCAGAGATTACAAAATTACTCTGTTCAGGAGGATGCAGAACCTGAGACAGAAGCTGATGATAGTGAAAGAATACACTGAAGAATTCTATAAGATGAACATTAGGGCAGGTCATCTGGAGAGTGATGATGAAAAAGTAGCTAGATACATGAATGGCCTGAGATATGATATCCAGGATGAAATGAGCATGGTAACCATCTGAACGGTGGAAGATGCTTATCATATGGCTCTGAAAGATGAAGAGAAGCTGAGCCGAAAGAAGAGTCAGAGGGGACGAGGCAGAAGTCAGCCCAGAGGCAAATCGGTTGCCCAGGACAAATATCAGAAGCCCAAAGAAGACTGGAAGAAGCCTTAGACTCGAACTGAGAGAGGTGGAACCTCATAGAGAGGACAACATACTGAGCATAGATTATATTATGCTAACAATAATACTTTTCCTCGTACTAGAGGTAGAGGAAGAGGAAGAGGTGGAGTAATAACCTGCTTCACATGTGGAAAGAATGGGCACAAGTCTTATGAGTGTCCAGAGAAAAAGAAAGAGAGTGGAGAAGCTCACATCACCGAAGCACAGAAGCGGGATGTTGAGGAAGAAGACGTTGAAGGCAGAAGATCACTGATGATGCGAAAAGTTCTCTTGACACCAGAGAAGGAGGTGGAGAGTTCAGTCCAAAGGACCAGACTTTTCAGAACTACTTGCAATACCAAGGACAGGGTATGCAAGGTCATTGTAGATAGTGGTAGCACAGATAATCTCATTTCTATGGAGATGGTAGAAAATCTGGAGCTGGAGACGGTTGATCATCCAAGCCCATACAAAGTTTCGTGGTTACAAAAAGGACATCAGGTAACTGTCACTAAACAATGTTTAGTTGAATTTAAGATAGGAGGATATAATGATAAGATATTATGTGATGTCATTCCTATGGATGTTTGTCATCTATTGCTGGGTAGACCATGGAAATATGATAGAAATGTGATTCATGATGGAAGAATGAACACATACACCCTAGAGAAGAATGGGAGGACTCACATGTTGCTTCCAATCAAGGATAAAGAGGTGAAACTGGAAGTAAGCAACATTTTACTTCTCATGAGTGGGAAGGAAATTCTTACAGAGGTTAAGAAGAGGGAAGAACCGCAATTCATTGTGGTCAGAAAGCCTAGAATTGTTTTGACTATCACAAGAGTGGACGATTTACCAGAACAGATTCATGAACTACTGGAAGAGTTCGCTGATATAGTAGTGGACGAACTACCTCGTTCGTTGCCACCGATCAGAAGTGTGAGTCATCATATTGATCTCATACCAGGAGCCAGTTTACCAAACAAAGCTGCATACAGATTGATGCCGTAAGAGAATGAAGAGGTTAAAAGGCAAGTCTAGGAGTTGTTGGACAAAGGTTTGGTCAGGGAAAGCTTGAGTATGTGTGCTGTTCCAACAATACTTAGTCCGAAGAAAGACGGAGGCTGAAGGATGTGTACTGACTCGAGAGAGATTAATAAGATAACCATTAGGTACCAATTTCCATTGCCGAGGATGGATGATCTAATGGCTTGCTTGAGCGGAGCAAAGTATTTTTCAAAGATTGATTTGAAAAGCGGTTATCATCAGATCCGCATGAGAGAAGGTGATGAATGGAAGACAACATTCAAAAAAAATGAAGGGTTGTATGAATGGCTTGTTATGACATTTGTCTTAACAAATGCGCCAAGTACCTTCATGAGGTTGATGAACAAAGTCCTGAGGGATTTTATCGGAAAATTTTTCATTGTGTATTTGGATGACATACTGGTTTTCAGTAAAACAATGGCAGAGCATCTGAAACATTTGGCTATAGTGATGCAGAGATTATAGCAGGAGAAGCTGTTAATAAACATGAAGAGATCCTCATTCATGAAGACAGAGCTTATCTACTTGGGATTTGTTATTTTTGCAGATGAGTTGAGGATGGATCCAGATAAGGTGGAGGTAATCAAGAATTGGCCATCACCGAAGAATGTTTTTGAGGTGAGAAGTTTTCACTGATTGGCTAGTTTCTACTGAAAGTTCATCAGGAATTTTAGTGGAATTAGTGCACCGATGATGGACATAGTGAAGAAAAGACACAAGTCTTTTCACTAGATAGAAGAGGTTGAGAAGAGTTTTAATCTGTTGAAGAGGAAGATCACAGAACAACCAGTTTTGGTGTTACCGGATTTCCAGAAGACATTTCAAGTGAAATGTGATGCACGTGGATTTGCAATAGGGGCAGTCTCGAGTCAGGAAGACAGGCCGATAGCATACTTCAGCGAGAAGCTGAATGAAGCCTGTTATCACATGGTTTGTAGGAGGGGTTTAGATAGCTTGAGTCAAGGCTTGAAACCGGCGTAACAGGAGCATCCCCACCCACTGTCACCTCGATGGGGGGCTCTTTCTGTTTAGGAGGGCTAGTCCAAGGGAGACGTCCCTAAGAAATCTGGGTTAATGAAGGGCTAAAGGGTAATGGACTAAGTCAAAGAAGTTCCCTTTCATAGATTGCTACCAAAGATGAGATAGTCAAGAAGAATCTTCCACTGAATGGCACCTGTTTGCGAGACAAGACAAATAACTAGAATATGTGCTGCAGTGGTTAGTACTTCAAGATATTAATGACTATCTTTATCATATATATGAGCAGATGATTAAGTGCTATTATTGACGAAGTCAATGATGGCTAAACAAAGACAAATGGTTTATATCACTTCTTCAACAAAGCATAAGAGATAATAAGCATTCAAAGTTCACATTTAAGACCTTGTATTAATTCACAATGCAATAACTATCTCAAATTAGCTCATATATGTAATGTTGCTGCGTCATATATATTGTTGCTGCAATGGAGATGACATCATCCCTAGTAATGAGTTGTTTTGAAAGGGAAAGAGCACAAAGTTTTACCTAACAAGCTTATGGATGTAATCAATGGCTCAAAACCTATCAAAAGAGATGAGAAATGTCACAACGTTGCAAGCATAAGCAAGAGATCAAAACTATGTGACGTCACCTATATAAATCTTGTTGCAGTTTAGGGTTAGCTAGCCAAGGAGTGATGTTTTGACAAATTCAACCAACAAAAATGCAATAAACCTCCATGGCTATGATAAGATGACTAGGCCGCACCTTTCTATCCAAACAAAAGTTAAAATCAGCAAGACGTCATCTTATTAGGGTTAGTAAAGAAAAGGCTAGGGTTAGATGCTAGGTTAGTTAGGGTTTCAAATTGAAAGTAGTTTGAA
>ML790379.1:397969-455229 GCA_009831015.1 Picea engelmannii | reverse complement strand
TTTTATCTTTTACCAGCTGCTTTTACCTCCTGGGCCTTTAGCCCCTTCTTCCCACAAGACAAGATGTACCCTGGAAGGTCATCCTAATGGCTAGACTAGGGGAATGGGATGGATGAGCGGGGTATAAGATGAAAAAGTGATAAAAGTGGTGGGAGCAGACGATGGCTCTGCAAACCCCCCTTGGTGGCTAACCAAAACCCATGAATACCGGCTTGCTAAGTTGCCCCATCAATCACCCCAACAATGGTCAAGAGGATTAGTGTAAGATCCAAGCATTCATCTGAAATGAAAGAAACCTAATGCATACATAAGAAGGTTATAATGATCAAATACGACACATACCATGATACCTCGGACCAATTACCTCAAGGAGCAAGAGTCCTCTCCGATGCAAGCCCAGGCTGGTAGTGATGGAAGCTGGTACTGCTGACAGGACGAAGCTGGCTGAAGAAGAAAGATGGGCCCTCCAGGGCCATGCTCAAGTCTCTCCTGCTCTCGGTACTCCATGTCTAGGACCATGTGGGCCTCGAGACATGATCTCCTAGTTATCCCTAGATATCGGGGATAACAAAGCCAAAGTAAAATACTCCACTTACGATAAGGAGTTTTATGCTATCATTCAGGCATTGAATAAATGGAGGCATTACTTGATCCCGAAAGAATTTATATTATACAGTGAAAATCATGCATTGCAGTTTGTGACTCAACAGGAAAAGCTGAATCAGAGACATGTTAAATGGGTCGAGTATATGCAAAATTTCACTTTTGTGATTAAACATATTTCTGGTACTGCTAACAAAGTTGCTGATGCTTTGAGCAGGAAGTGTTTTCTGTTGCAGAAGTTCAAAGTCAAAACTTTGGGTTTTGATGATCTCAGGGACATGTACGCAGATGATCAGGATTTTAGGGAAGTGTATGAAGCAGCTGAGAATCCAGTTCTCAGGGATAGAAGCCAGTGGATAGAATACATGATCCAGGAAGGATTACTGTTTAAGGGTAATCAACTGTGTATTCCGAAATGCTCCATGAGGGAGAATTTGATGAAGGAGAAACACAGTGGAGGATTGGCAGGACACTTTAGTCACGAAAATACATTTGCAAAATTGAATGATTCATACTTTTTGCTGAGAATGTGAGCAGATGTCAAGAGATTCATGGACAGATGCAGAATTTGTCAGCATTCAAAGGGAAGGAATCATAATGCGGGGTTCTATCAACCATTGCCCATACCAGAAAGGCCGTGGGATGCAATCAGCATGGATTTTGTATTGGGGTTGCCAAGAACACAAAGAGGCTTTGACTCAATCTTTGTGGTGGTGGATAGATTTTCCAAGATGACACACTTCATTCCATGTCAGAAAACTAGTGACGCAACTCAAATTGCGAATCTGTTTTTCAAAGAATTCATTCGACTTCATGGCTTACCGAGAAGCATAGTTTCAGATCGAGATACAAGGTTCATAGGGCACTTTTGGAGGACCTTATGGAAGAAGCTGGGAACTAACTTATCATTTAGTTCATCTTATCATCCTGAGATGGATGGATAGACAGAGGTGGTGAACAGAAGTCTGGGAGACTTGCTGAGAAGTTTGGTGAGAGAACACCACAGCCAGTGGGACAACATATTACCACATGCAGAATTTTCTTATAACGACTCGGTTAACAAAAGAACAGGGCAGAGTCCATTTCAGATTTTCTATGGCATGCAGCCAAGAGGAATTTCTGAATTGAGAGATTCAGGACAAACTGCGACTAGGAGTGCTAGTGCAGAAGATTTCGCTGAGGTGATGAAGAAACTTCACAGCTAGGTGAAGGAACGATTGCAGAATTCAAGCCAGGAATACAAGCGTAGAGCCGATCAACACAAGAGACAACTTCAGTTTGAGGTTGGTGACTTGATTCTAGCACATTTGAGGAAGGAAAGGTTCCTGAGAGGAACATATAATAAGCTAAAGATGAAGAAAATCGGACCATGTAGGGTCTTGAATAAATTTGGGGTGAATGCTTACGAGATTGAATTACCCGATGGGATCGGAATTTCTCCGATATTCAATATCTCAGATTTGTACCCATATAAAGCTAAGGAAGCAGGGGAAGGAAATGAGCAGTCAGTGATCCAATGGACAAAGCAGATGCCAGTTGTAGATAAGCCGCAGATGGAGCACATACTGGATAAAAGAGTAAGCAAGAAGACCAGGTTAAAGCAATATTTTGAATATTTGGTCAAATGGAAGAACCATCCAGTTGAAGATGCCAGCTGGGAGAGCGAAGCAGAGATACAAAGGCATGGACAGACTGTGCGTGAGCTCATGGATAGGATCCCATAAAAATTTTCAAGCGAGGGAGTATGATGCAGGAGCATCACCAACATCAAGCAAGCCAGCGAGGAGACAACGGACATCTGGAAAAGTGCCCACCACAAATTTTGAAATCACCTTGAAGTTGATGTGTAATCTTAAATGAATTCATTAAGAAGAGGCACACTTGTATAATGTAAACGGACCTTAAGAAATTTGATCTCGTCCTTAGTAGGTAGAAGGCATTTATGGTAGTTAATGTAAAGTAGATAGAATTCAATTCTAGATTAGACAGTTTTAGAGCGCAAGAGGGAAACGGGATATAGACACCCTCCTTGTGTATTGTAACATAATGGGAGAAAGAGCATAGAGGAGAAGCAGAGAGATGTGTAGTAGACTCCATGTACAAAAGTTTTGAATTAATACAAAGAAAGCTATGATTCAGACTCATGGTGTTCATATATTCTCTGTGTATGCATCTTTGAATGTTATGCTCATGAATGTTTTACTCTTTCTATCATGCAATTGATTTTATGCTATCTATGAATGATTTCTTGTTTAATGTTTGAAATCTGAGAGGAAAGAGGAGAGGAATGAGTTTCAATTGTTTCTCTATTTGAGAAAGAGTTCATGCAAGGAGTGCAGTGAATTGTCTGCAAGGAGTGCGTTGACAAGGTGTTCAGGGGTTTGTCTCTGAAAGCTCAGGGGAGAAAGATTTTGTTCTCATTTCCGCAGAAGTGTAGTTGGGCACATGAGCCGTGCAAGGAGTGTGCAGGCTGAGTGAAGTCTCAGGGCTGTGGACCTGAGTGAAGCATTTAGAGACTGCTACTGCAGGTGTGTGCAGAGTCGAAGGTTTTCAATACTTGAAAGTGTTTGAAAATCTGCCGCAAGGAGTGCGTGCAGGGATTTTCTGAAAGGTTCAGAGTTGGAAAAAGTTCAAAAGTTTTCGAAGCCTTCGAAGTGGCCGAAGGAAATAATAGTAATGAAGGACCATAGGAGGACAAACTCTCAGAGGAAGAGACGGACGGTCGGAATTCTCTGAGGAGGATTCGCGAAATTCCGTGAGCCGTCAGATCTCACGGAGAAGCAAGTGAGTTACAGCGAGTATTTCAAAAGGTTCTAAGATCAGGAGGGGTAGGACTGTAGGTCCGAGCCATAAGGGCTATCATATTTACACATGGATATTTGTATTGATATTTCGTAGGTCGAAGTTCCGTAAAACTTGCAACAGGAATCGCGAAATCACAAAACGTGATATCCTAAAGGCCAAGAGAACGGTGTGGGACCACAGGAGTCAGTGAGGTGGATAGGTGGCACACTATTTCAGGGTTTCATGGGGTGAAGTGCTGAAAAAATTGCATTAGGATTCGCGATATTGTGAAGTCTGAAGTCTCGACAGAAGTGGGAAGGCGTTGAAAAGTCAACCGCGCGAGTGTATCAGAGTTTCGGAAAATCAGGATTCGGGATTCGAGGATGACGAATTGTTCGACATCGCGATCGCCGAAATCACGATAGGGAAAATTCCGAAAGTAAAAAGGAAAGGTCAGCGTTGACTGTATCGGGATTCGGGGACCCGAGAGACCAACGCTTGACCACTGGATTCGCGAAGCTGCGAAGTACGATCTCCCAAGTGTAACGAGGGGATGCTGTGAGAATTTGCTGTGGGTGCAGATTTCCTGAGAGGGAAATATAAGAGCCGTTAGAGTTCTTCGGGCCGTGGTAAAGAAAAGATCTTGTGTTGACGTGGACCTTCCGACCCGCGGGTTGTGGAGGGAGCATGCGTCGACGTCAAAGGGGAACTGTCCCCAACAAACTTAATGACTTCAAATTCTTCTTCAGTTGATGTTCCATGAACAATAATAGGTACATTAGTTACTCTTCCACCTAAAGTTATCATCTTACCCTTAAACAAGCCTATCCTTCCTAAAAAAGGTACCATAGTAGGCTTTCCTAAAATTTCCCAAGTTTCTTCTGTCATAATATTCACTTATGTTTCTTCATCCAAGACACAATGTATGTTGAAGTATTCTATTCTTGCACTTATGCGCTATTTCACTTTCAACATTTCTGGTAAACTGACATCTTTGTAAGCATCCATCGTTTCTTTCAACTGTGATATTATAGTCTGAACTTCCTATGACCCTTTCTCTTTATGACTTTCTAATATTCCCTTGGTCTCTTGACTTTCTTCATAGTTTTCTTGTCTCATGTTCAATCATTCGAATTTAGCAATAATCCTTGGACAATCCTCAACCTCATGACCAATAACCTTACAAAAAAGACAAATAGGGCCTATCTCAGGACATTCCTTAGCAATATGTCTCGACCTTCTGTAATTATAACACAATGTCAATCCTCTTTTTATTTTAGATGTTCCCCAACCTCTTATGTACTGCGCACTTCCCCTAGGATCATAGTGTTGGACCTGCAATCTGTAAAAATTCTTTCTAGGCTCCTGCATCCACTTATTAGTCCAAAAACTCTTTCTATGAATAGGAATAACATATCTTTCTTCATTAAATTTAATCAAATCAACTCATTGTTTCAACTGCACCCTAGCTTTTAGAATAGGACAAAATCTGTTAAACATACTTAAATTCATGCTTTCAAAACAAAAAATTTCAGTTATCTTTCTCTTACCAAAGCACAAAGCTTACTTCTTTAGGATCTTACATCTTTTCTTCAGATAAACTTACTCTCTAGGCACAAAGCTTTGCAAGTCGAGTAGATTACTACACACTTCAGCAATAGATCTACACACATAGCTTCTCCTTTTTCTTTATGATGCAAGACCCCCAACCCTCGGGTTAAGGTCCACGCATGATTGCTCTTTTTTTGCCCTTTGAGTCTAACTGAATCTTTGATTCCTTTTAGGGAAATCAAACACACCTACGATGATGTCACCATAGGTCCTTATGAATTGAGCCCACATACACAAACGCTAAGCACCAATTCAAATTCTCCGATCCACTATGTGATCACGTCCTTCACTATTTTGAAACTTCAGATATCGTGAATTCATGACTCCTATTGTTGAGTGTCTTGACTCTTCGAATTCCGAAAATTGAATTGACAATTCACCGAAAGGTAGGCCCCGTTATCCTCCACACTTATACCACGTTTCGCAATTTTGGGAATCTCGAAACAAATATCCCGATCTCTTATTCCCCAAAATGCTAAAATGCCAAATTTTGACACGTTTCCCAGTGCTGGCCCCACAACGAAACTTTCCACCTTTTCGGGATTTCAAACTTCACGATTCCATGAATCTTGATGCTAATATTTCAGTTTTATAACCCACGAACTCCCGAAATGGTCAACGAATTTGACTTCGCTTGTTGACGAGTATGCCACCTGTCCACTCTACTACCCTCTATCTTTGGACGCGAATTCTTTCACCTCCTCAAACCTCCAAACTCTGAAATGAAAGTTCACGAGTAATCCAATGACCCTCGTTGGCTTGGGTCTACGACCCTATCTCTCCTAATATTATACTTTGGAAAACCATTGTCATAACTCCCCTTGCTCCTCTGTAAGATCTAACGGCTCTCAGGACTTCACAAATTCTCCACAGAGAATTTCGACCGCTCAATCCTTCTCTTGAGAATTTCTATGAAATGACCAAACGTTCTTTCGCTAGAACTTGACCTCTGCGAGACAAATTTGCTTCGTCTCCCTTCAAATAGGTTTAATTTCTACCTTCCTTTGAACAATTTACAAGCGCTAACTCTCCTGGGCCTCTTTCACAATTTTGAGTCTTCAGAAACAAAACTCATGCGCGCACTCCTTGCGGCAACCCTTCAGATACTTCTAAGTATTTGGTTTCTTCGACCCTGCACTCCCCTTGCGACAATAGTCCTTCAACTTTTCTCTCGGTTGACATGTTCTGAACTTTCAACCAGCCAACGCATACCTTGCACGACTTCTGTGCCTGACTCAGACTTTTGCGAAAGATGAGAACAAAGGTATCCCTCCTGAGCTTTCAGAGATAAACTCTGAACCCGTTGACGCACTCCTTGCGGACGTTTCACTACACTCCTTGCAGGAACCCTTGCTCAGATAGAGAAACAATTGAAACTCATTCCCTTACTCTCTCAGACTTCAAATACTCAATATGAAATCATACATACATAGCATAAAAGAAAATGTACAACAGAAAGAGTAAAACAACCATGAGCATAACCTTTGACATGTATACACAGAAAGTATTAGAACACGATGAGTCCGAATCAAAGCTTCATATATTAATCTCAGAACTTTTGTACATGGGCTCTTCTACACAGCTCCCTTCTTCTTCTCCTCTATACTCTATGCTCAATTGATAATGCTAATGTTACAAATGATACAAGGTGAGGGTGTCTATAGTCGGTTTTCCCTCCTACGCTCTAAAGTATCTAATCTGCATTTAAATCTACCTACTCACATTAACTGCCTATAAATGCCTTTACACCTTACAGATGAGAGCGGATCACTCAATATCTATTTACAATATGGAAGTACACACTCTCTTAATTATTACATTAATGTCTGCCCATCCAAACTTTCAAAACAATTCAAACATTTTCAACATGTGCCAAAATGAAATGGCGTTTGTCCCACGCTCGCTTGCTACTGGCGATGCTCCTGCATCATACTCCCCCGCTTGAAAATTTTCATGAACTCCTGTTCATGAGTTCTTGAACTGTTTGTCCATGCTTTTGAATTTCTATTTCATTCTCCCAACTGGCATATTCAACTGGATGTCTCTTCCATTTGACCAAGTATTCGAAATATTCTTTTCTCCTGGTCCTCTTGCTGATTCTCTTGTCAAGTATTCTCTCCATATGCAGTTTTTTAGCTACAGGCATTTGTTTATCCCACTGAACCTCTGTGTATTCACTGTCTACTCCTGCTTCTTCATCTTTGTAAGGGTACAAATCTGAGATGTTGAATATCGGTGAAATGCTGATCCCATCGGGTAATTCAATCTCATATGCGTTTGTCCCAAATTTCTTTATGATCTTACATGGTCCAATTTTCTTCATCTTTAGTTTGTTATATGTTCCCCTTGGGAACCTTTCCTTCCTCAGATGTGCAAGAATCAAATCACCAACTTCAAACTGAAGTTATTGCCTATGTTGATCTTCTCTACGCTTATACTCCTGGCTTGAATTTTGCAATCGCTCCTTCACTTGGCTATGAAGTTCTTTCATTGCCTCTACAAAATATTTTGCACTAGCACTTCTATTGTCATCCTGTTCTGAATCTTTCAGTTCAAAAACTCCCCTAGGTTGCATTCCATAAAAAATCTGAAATGGACTCTGCCCCGTGCTTCTATTGATCGAATCATTATAAGAAAATTCCGCCCATGGCAGAATGTGATCCCACTAACTGTGATGTTCAGTCACTAGGCTCCTTAGTAAATCTCCCAAGATTCTGTTTACAACTTCTGTTTGTCCATCCATCTGAGGATGATAAGCTGAGATAAATGAAAAACTCATCCCTAGCTTCTTCGATAAAGTCCTCCAGAAATGTCCCATGAACTTGGTGTCTCGATCTGAAACTATACTCCTTGGTAAGCCATGAAGTCTGACAACTTCTTTGAAAAACAAGTTCGTGATGTGAGTCGGGTTGCTGGTTTTCTGACATAGTATAAAGTGTGCCATTTTATAAAATCTTTCCACTACCACAAAGATTGAATCAAACCCTCTCCGCGTTTTTTGCAATCCCGACACAAAATCCATGCTTACTGCATCCCACGACCTCTCTGGTATGGGTAATGACTGATATAAGCCTGTGTTCTATTTCCTTCCTTTTGTGTGCTGACAAATTCTGCATATGTCCACAAATATTTTGACATCTTCTCTCATTCCTGGCCAAAAATATGAGCCATTCAACTTCGAGAACGTTTTATCATGACCGAAATGTCCGACCAATCCTCCACTGTGCTTTTCTTTCAGTAGATTCTCCCTAATGGAGCATTTTGGAATACACAGTTGATTGCCTCTAAATAATAATCCATCCTGGATCATATATTCAACCCATTGACTTCTATCTTTGAGAACTGGATTCTCAGATGCCTCGTATGCCTCTTTGAAATATGGATCATCTTTGTACATATCCTTGAGGTTATTAAAACCCAAAGTTTTGACTCTGAATTCCTGGACCAATAAACATTTCTTGCTCAAAGCATCAACACCTTTGTTAGCAGTTCCTGAAATATGTTTAATTACAAAAGTAAAATTCTGCATGTATTCAACCCATTTTGCATGCTTCTGATTCAATTTATCCTGCTGAGTTACAAATTGTAAGACATGATTATCACTGTACAAAACAAACTCTTTAGGAACCAAATAGTGCCTCCACTTCTTCAGTGGTTGTATGAATGCATAGAATTCTTTGTCATACGTGGAATACTTAACCTTCGCCTCCTTCAGTTTCTCACTGAAGTATGTGACTGGTCTGTCATCTTGACTCAATACCGCTCTAATTGAAAAACCACTAGCGTCACACCTAACCTGAAACATCTTACTGAAATCTGGCAACACCAGAATTGGTTGTTCAGTAATCTTCCTCTTTAACAAATTGAATCTTTTCTCTACTTCTTCTGTCTAGTGAAAATATTTATGTCTTTTCTTCACTGTGTCCATCATTGGTGCGCTAATTCCACTGAAATTCCTAATGAATTTACTGTAGAAGCTATCCAATCCATGAAAACTTCGAACTTCAAAGATACTCTTTGGTGATGGCCAATTCTTAATCACCTCCACTTTATCTGGATCCATCTTCAACTTATCTGCAGAAATAACAAAACCCAAATAAATGAGCTCTATCTTCATGAATGAGGATTTCTTCATATTTATCAACAACCTCTCTTGGCGTAGCCTCTTCATCACTGTAGCCAAATGTTTTAGATGCTCTGCCTTTGTTTTACTGAAAATCAATATGTCATCAAGATACACAATGACAAATTTTCCAATGAAATCCTTCAGGACTTCATTCATCAATCTCATGAAGGTACTTGGCGCGTTTGTTAAGACAAATGGCATAACAAGCCATTCATACAGTCCCTCATTCATCTTGAAGTCTGTCTTACATTCATCACCTTCTCTCATACGAATTTGATGATAACCACTTTTCAAATCAATCTTCGAAAAAAATTTCACCCCACTCAAACAATCCATCAAATCATCCATCCTTGGCAATGGAAATCTATACCTGATGGTAATCTTGTTAATTGCTCTTGAGTCTGTACACATTCTCCAGCCTCCATCCTTTTTTGGACTGAGCATTGTTGGAACAACACATGGACTCAAGCTCTCTCTAACTAATTTTTTGTCCATTAAATCTTGGACCTGTCTTTTGACCTCTTCATTCTCCTGCAGCGTCAATCTATACGCTGCTTTATTTCGTAAACTGGCTCTAGGTATGATATCAATGTGATGACTTATACTCCTGATAGGTGGCAACGAACGAGGTAGTTCGTCCACTACTATATCAACAAATTTCTCTAGTAACTCCTGGATTTCCTCGGGTAAATCATCCATCCATGTATTGGTTAAAACAATTCTAGGCTTTCTAACCACGATAAATTGTGGATCTTCCTTCTTCTTAACCTCTTTAAGAAGTTCTTTCCCACTCATGAGAAGTACAATGTTGCTTACTTCTGGTTTCACCTCTTTTTCCTTGATCGACAACAACATGTGAGTTCTCCCATTCTTCTCTAGGGTGTATGTGTTCTTTCTCCCATCATGAATCACATTCCTATCATATTTCCATGGTCTACCCAACAATATATGACAAACATCCATGGGAATGACATCACACAATATCTTATCATTATATCCTCCTATTTTGAATTCAACTAAACATTGTTTAGTGACATTTACCTGATGTCCTTTTTGTAGCCATGAAACTTTGTATGGGCTTGGATGTTCAATAGTCAATAGCTCCAACTTTTCTACCATCTCTGTAGAAACGAGATTGTCTATGCTACCACTGTCCATGATGACCTTGCATACCCCATCTTTGGTCTTGCAAGCAGTCTAAAAAAACCTGTTCCTTTGCACTGGATTCTCCGCCTCCTTTTTCGGCATTAAGAGAACCTTCCTCATCAACAATGATCTTCCGTCTTCAGCATCCTCTGCCTCAACATTCCACGTCTGTGCTTCGGCAATGTGAGTTTCACCACCTTCTTTCTTCTTATCAGGACATTCATAAGATTTGTGTCCATTCTTTCCACATGTGAAGCATTTTATTACTCCACCTCTTCCTCTTCCTCTACCTCTAGTACGAGGAAAAGTATTATTGTCAGCATAATCTCCTCTCTGCTCAGTATGTTGTCCTCTCTATGAGGTTCCACCTCTCTTAGTTCGAGTCTAAGGCTTCTTCTAGTCTTCTTTGGGCTTCTGATATTTGTCCTGGGCAATTGATTTGCCTCTGGGCTGACTTCTGCCTCGTCCTCTTTGACCTTGTTTTTGGGTCAGCTTCTCTTCAGCCTTTAGAGCCATCTGATAGGCATCTTCCACCGTTCGGATGGTCATCATGCTCATCTCATCCTGAATGTCATATCTTAGACCATTCATATACCTGGCAACATTTTCATCACTTCTTTCCCGATGACCTTCTCTGATGTTCAACCTGTAGAATTATTCAGTGCACTCCTTCACTGACATCAACTTCTGTCTCAAATTCTACATTCTTCGAAATAGAGTGATTTTGTAATCCTTGGGTATGAATTTTGCCTTCATCTTCGTGATCATTCTATCACAACTCTTGATTTTCTGCTTGCCTTTGCAGCGTCTGTCAGCTTGTAGTTCATCCCACCACAATGCTACATGTCCTTTAAGTCTTGTGACAACATGTTTGACTTTCTTGTCTTCCTCGACATATTCATAGTCAAAATAATTTTCCAAAGCTCTAATCCAGTCTAGAAGCTCTTCAACATCTGGGTTTTCCTCATATACTGGAATGTCCATTTTTACCCTGGCACTCATCCTTGCAACAACCCTGAGTAGACGTCCATTTGCCGCATCCTCTGCTGCAACTTCTTCTCCTTCATGTTCGATTTCATTCTCACTTTAAGAATAACTGAGATCCCCAACACCGACTGCGCGCCTCTGTGCTATTTCCATAACATCCATCCTAGCACGTAAGTCATGCACATCTCTTGCCTCTGGTGGATCAGGTAATTGCCTACCCCTTCTTCTTGGCATTTCCCTTTCCTCTGGTGGATTGGGTGTTTGTCTGTTTCTTCTTCTCAGTGACGTGGCTGTAAAATTCCTCCTTTCCCTGCTATAGAAAGCAAAGAAAATTTTCCTAGGCTCTGATACCAGATGATGCAAGACCCCCAACCCTCGGGTTAAGGTCCATGCAGGATTGATCTTTTTCTACCCTTTGAGTCTAACTGACTCTTTGATTCCTTTTTGGGAAATCAAACATACCTATGATGATGTCACCACAGGTCCTTATGAATTGATCCCACATACACAAACGCTAAGCACCAATTCAAATTCTCTGATCCACTTTGTGATCACGTCCTTCACTATTTCAAAACTTTGGATATCGCAACTTCGCAACTCCTTTTTCCAAGTGTCTCGACTCTTCAACCTCAAAAAATTGAATTGTCAATTTGTCGAAAGGTAGGCCTCGTTATCCTCCACACTTATACCGTGTTTCATGATTTCGGGAATCCCGGAACAAATATCCCGACCTCCTATTCCCCGAAATGAAGAAATGCCAAATTTTGACATGTTTCCTAGTGTTGGCCCCACAACGAAACTTTTCGCCTTTTCGGGATTTCAGACTTCGCTATTCTGTGAATCCTGATGCTAAGATTTCGGTTTTCTAACCCACAAACTCCCGAAATGGTCAATGAATTTGACTTCGCTTGTTGATGAGTACGCCACTTGTCCACTCTACTACTCTCTATCTTTGGACGTGAATTCTTCCACCTCCTCAAACCTCCAAACTCCAAAATGAAAGTTCACGAGTAATCCAACGACCCTCGTTGGCTTGGGTCTATGACCCTATCTCTCCTGAGATTATACTTTGGAAAACCATCTTCATAACTCCCCTTGCTCCTCTGTAAGATCTAACGGCTCTCAGGACTTCGCAAATTCTCCACAGATAATTTTGACCACCCGATCCTTCTCTTGAGAATTTCTACGAAACGACCAAACATTCTTTCACCAGAAATTGACCTCTGCGAGACAAATTCGCACCGTCCCCCTTCAAACAGGTTTAATTTCTACCTTCATTTGAATAGTTTACAAGCACTAACTCTCCTAGGACTCTTTCACAATTTCGAGTCTTAAAAAAAAAACTCTTGCACGCACTCCTTGCGGCAACCCTTCAGATACTTCTAAGTATTTGTTTTCTTCGACCCTGTGCACTCCCCTTGCGACAATATTCCTTCAACTCTTCTCTCGGTTGACAAGTTCTAAACTTTCAACTAGCCTACGCATACCTTGCATGGCTTCTGTTCCTGACTCGCACTTCTGTGGAAGATGAGAACAAAGGTATCCCTCTTGAGCTTTCAGAGATAAACTCTGAACCCGTCGACACACTCCTTGCGAAAGTTTCACCGCACTCCTTGCAGGAACCCTTGCTCAGATAGAGAAACAATTGAAACTCATTCCCTTACTCTTTCAGACTTCAAATACTCAACAGGAAATCATACATACATAGCATAAAATCAAATGTACAACATAAAGAGTAAAACAACCATGAGCATAACCTTTGACATGTATACACAGAAAGTATTAGAACACCATGAGTCCGAATCAAAGCTTCATATATTAATCTCAGAACTTCTGTACATGGGCTCTTCTACACAGCTCCCTGCTTCTTCTCCTCTATACTCTATGATCAATTGATAATGTTAATGTTACAAATGATACAAGGTGAGGGTGTCTATAGTCGGTTTTCCCTCCTATGCTCTAAACTGTCTAATCTACATTTAAATCTACCTACTCACATTAACTGCCTATAAATGCCTTTACACCTTACAGATGAGAGCGGATTTCTCAAGATCTGTTTACAATATGGAAGTACGCACTCTCTTAATTATTACATTAATGTCTTCCCATCCAAACTTTCAAAGCAATTCAAACATTTTCAACATGTGCCAAAATGAAATGGCGTTTGTCCCACGCTCGCTTGTTGTTGGCGATGCTCCTGCATCACTTTACTTCAGTTTCCAACAATCACAGTTTCAGGTCCCGACAACAGAACCATTTGCTAGCACAGGGGTAGACGCAGGGTTCAACACTTAACAATGCACCAACAAAACCTAGACTATCGACCCTTTCGACAACACCTGCGAAGCAGTAGAAGTCTCACCCGAGGTAGAAGAAGAGGGGGTTATAGGATGCAGGTGTCTTTAACCAGTCTGGGACATGGTTTTGTGATAAAAAACTCCACATACTATTATGTTAATGCTTAGAAGGTGACATGCATTAGTTTCCTAACCCTATTAATGCTTAGAAGGTGACATGCATTAGTTTTCATTATTCGCCAAATATTACATTCATTCACTCCTGTGAACTAATCCACAGAGTCAAGCTTCGTACCAGACATGAGATCTATGCACTGAGCACTAGATCCTCCTTTCAAAACTAGGTCAAAATCACGTAGCTAGATCATAGCATTTGCACCTTCTACAAAATCATAGTCCCACACATACATTCCTTTGCATAAAGAACTCTGTCCACACATAACTATATTCACTTCGCTTTCTTGCTACTTTTACAATACAGTCTTCTTTATTTATATTCTACAAACACTTACAATAAGGCCTAAACATGGGGAAACCCCATGGGCCGACATCCCATAAACCCATTACAAAAACCCTAGAGGACCATTTACTGGGTCCACTTAACCCTCAAAATCAGTGAGATCCACGATCTTAGCTCTACCTAGGCGCTCCTTCCTCGACCAATGTGTTGAAGTCCAAAAGTGGGTCAAAGATGACCTAAGTTTTCCCAAAACTTGGTCGAGGGCCAACAGGGCCAAATCCGAGCTATGGAAAAGAGGAGAAATAATTCGACTTTGAGAGAAAAGTTACTTTGGAAAAATTATTCACTTCACATTGAGTCTACATCACTTTATCCTTTAAGTCTAAACACATTTTTCATCCCCCAAGCTCTTCCATTACTGATTGAGAACTTCATTGTCTCTCTTATATGATCTTTCCTTTGGTGGAGGCCCAACTAGAAGGAAATTGGTTTCTCGATTTCGAACCGTGTCGACACATAAGTTTGTAACTTATTCACTTCTGCTGATTATATCTGAATAGAAATACTCTTTTCTTGTCCAATTAATATCTTGCAAATATTTGAATTATTATTCCATGGGTATATTTGTTATGAATTTTGATGGATTATGCTATTGAATGTGCTAACATTATATATTATCACCATATGCTTGTGTTGCTTGGTTGTTGAGGACTAGTTGCAGGTGTATTTATTTGGGTCAAGTGTTGAATGGTGGACTTCATTGAACGTTCAAAAGATGTAGGAATTTTATCTTGTCTTGCTATAATATTTGTCTATATAACATACTTGAGAATAGAGATTATTTCTGCAGTCATTTCCGTATGTGGTGGTTTACCCCTAGCCACAGAGAGATTTTCCTCGTAACAGAATTGGCGACTATACTGGGGAATGAATCTTCTTTTTCGGGGTTTGGAGTGTGTTTCTCCTTAGATTGCTCTCATTTGTAATGATTTTATTGTCGTATGATTTATTGACAACCTCTGTTCATGCTGGGTCTGGGTCTTTCATCCTTCTACTTAGCCTAGCTGTGTTTTGACACATATACACAGGTTTTTGCTTGATAGTCATGTACATATGCATGCTGTCCTTCTGCAAGCTATGTACATACATGATTTTCCCTTGAAAAATCATGTACACCAACCTTTGTTGCTTGTTTGCTAGGTTTGGTGGTTGCTGGGTAGGTTTTGATGATTGCTAAGTCTTCTTGGGTCTCTGTAGTGACTGTTAAGTGTTTGTGGAATGACAAGAAACCTGTCTTTGGTTGAATTTTTGGGCGGTGCCTTTCTCATCATCTTTTCATTTTGATTGTCCTTACACCTTGGGCTTGGTGTTTTTCTCCTTGATATCCTACTTGGGTTTTCTCTGACTATACACAATAGAGTCTTTATATCAAGTTGTTGTTCAGTCCTTGCATTTTCATTTTTTCTTATATATTGAAAATACAAAAATATTATGCATTTTACATTGATTGACATTTTGATCTCTTGAGTATTTATCATTTATCTTAGTGCATGTAAAGAAATATTGCATTTTTATTTAGAATGGTATAATTGAATTGAAAATTGCATTTTTAGGAAGAATATCTTTATTGGAAATTGAAATTATGACTTTGCATTGTATTCATATTCATTTATTTTTACTCCCTGAGTCATAACATCACTAGTTTTAGGACCACACCTTTTGAGTAAGAAAGGCCATTAAAATTAACACTATAATTTAAAATTGATTAGTAACGATTTTATTTTCTAGGGTAAACAAACTAGCCTAGGATTTAGTGCCTTGGAATAGGATTTTGTGATAAACTTCTCCAAGGCTATTAAATCAACATATGTGTCTGACTAAGGGAGTGGAAAAATCCATTGTATAATTGGTAATATCAGGAGGCTCCACATACACTAGAGTTAAGCACGAGGTCGCGTGAGGTCGGTTGAAGGCATATCCCCTCGATACCTTCTTAGCATCATATATATTTCTGGGGATCTTGTTAGTTCCCTTACCTTCGTGAGAGGCAATGCTTTCAAGGTTTTGGGATTTGATACCCTTCCCATATGATGGACTTGAATTACGACTATTCACCTGTGCATCAGTTATATCGTGGTTTCTTAGTTTCTTGACCTAAGTGCCACATAGGTTACTTGCAAGGGTTATTCTACATGTACCTTGGGTCAGATAAGGGTCTGACAACACACAACCTTTATGGAGGATTACCTCTCCAGGGGGATCTAACAGACTGGTTGTTAAACCCACGAGGGCCCTTATAATTGATTCTGATACCTCCTATCTTTAGTAGGGAGTCTCAGGCCCCTCTTGGGTGAGGAATACCTACTTTAGGGAGGAATGCCCCTTTTAGCCACTTTATCTTGTTTTTATGCATATTGGTTTTTTGATTATTTTTGGTGTGCTCTTTGATTACTAGATGTCGTTAGGATTTGTTTTCTATATATTGAATCGTAAGTCATCATGTAGTCGGACCAACTTCCCCACCAGTCTCGCCGCTTGTTACAATTACCACCACATTTTGAGTCTTTGCCTTCTAAAATGCATAGAGTTATTAAACGCGGTACACACACCTCCACTTATCAGACTTGTGATTCTACAAGGATGAGTATTGAAATGAGTCATCAAGATACTGGGAGCCCCTCAACTCCCATACCTACTATAGTTAATGGCACCCCTTTGACTCCTTCAACAATAATGGTTGTAGTGCCAGAGGCACCTATCATCACTGTTTCTCGTCCTATAGTGAATACTCAACCTATTTCCATGAACCCATTTGGGTCTCTTGGTCACTCACCGGGCTATAATTTTCAGTCCATCCCAATGGCCTCTAGTGATTTTTCATATGGTATGCCGAATTTCACTTTGCAGTTTTCAAACTCCATCCCAGCCGCTAGCCCTAATGCTAGCATTGGACTTGGGGGAACAACTCCTCCTTGTACTCCATTCTCATTTGGTAACTCTCATATCCCTCAAACGACTCCTACCATGGGAGGCATTCCTTATTTTAAGCCCTAGTCTAATCTCGTTTCTTCTGGGTGGAGTAACCAACCTGGCAGACAAGCTTGTGCTTAAGTTCCGTCCTTTACACTCATCTCCTCAGTAATGATTTCGACCAACACGTTTGGCATGAAGAATCCACCTTTAGCCTCAAGATTCACACTCGAAGGAGGTCAGTTTCACATCTTGGGCAACCCCCAACCTGGAGCCACTCCGACTGGGGGCAATTTTTATAACACCGGTCAGAAAATTCCTACAAGAATGGTGCTCAACCAACCTCTTCTGGAGGAGGGTCTTAAAATCCTGGACAAGGCCATGGTGCTTACCAAAACCCTGGATGGGCTGCGACTCCCCAAACACAATCTTTCCAGGGAGCTTGGGGCTAGATGTCGTAACCCCGTCTCCTTTTTTTGGACATGCCCAACTTGCCAAACTTGTGCAAGTTGATGAATGACCCTGTTTTTTATGATCCTACATGCCCCCCCATTCCCACCAAGCTTCCTTCATATATTCCAAAATTTAAAGGAAAGAATGGCGAGGACCCTAGTGATCACGTTACCACCTTTCACTTATGGTGCTCTTCGAATTACCTTAACGATGATTCTATTCGGTTAAGATTATTTCAACGCACCCTCATAGGGGTTGTCGTGAAATGGTATATTGAGCTACCTAAAGGGGCATACAAGACCTTTAGTCAGATGGTGCTAGTCTTCCTTAACCACTTCCAATTACCCGTTTGTTACGATGCTGACCTAGAAATTTTGTCGACCTTACGCCAGGACAAAGCCATTCATATATCAGATCACATCTAGGAGTGGCATAGATGAAAGAGGTTGATCAAGACCTACATACCTCCAGAATTCATGTTAGAATGGTTCCTTAAGTCCTTACAATGTCCTATTTAGAAGGATGTTGCTACATCCGGGGTTACATCTAAGGAAGAAGCAATATTCAAATCCCATCAGTTAGATCTTATATACGCTCAGTCTGGGATGTTATACAAGATTCTTCTGGATGCACTAAGGTCAAACTATGACCCAAGACAAAAGATGAGACCTCATGCTGATGGCATTGTAGGCTCCACCAATGTGAAATCCATAGACTCGATGACAAGACATTTGAAAGATTTGTCTCTAAACCAGTCTGCAAGAGGGCCAAATTTGTCCGTGTCTTCCAACCCCACTCAGTCGATAGATGTACATTCCATGCAATTGTCGACCAACCCAAATGGTAACCAAAAACGAGCAAGGAATAATAAAAAGGGACATAATAATAATCGTAAAGGTGGGAAGAATAATAATAAACCCATGGAAAATGGCAATAATGAGAGGATGAATAATAATGTTGGTGAGGGAAAGAAAGAAAGGCGTAAGGTGAAATTTTCCTGTAAGCTTTGTACAAATGATCATCTTACTCATTTATGCCCCAAACTTGAGGAAGCTACCAGGCTCTTATCTCTACCTCCCACTGTGCTGACTAATCCTTTTCCACATAACCAACACATGGCCTCAAGCTCCTAAAATGTAATAAATGTGGTCGGTGGTAGTCAAAACCCACCAACACAAGACAATTACCGTTTGTGCATCAATATGGTCAATTCTTAGGTTAATTAGCCATCCATTCTCACGATTACATTTCTCCACAAACTGTACATGGTCTAGAATCTCCTCCTCCTTCGAAAACACCCTTGCAGATTGAAAAAATAGAGCCACCGCATTGTATTCTTAAAGGAGTACTCAAGCGCTCTACCCACAATCCAAATTCTAGAGCCACCCAAAATTACTCTATTTTTTAGGACTTGGGTCAAACCCCTTATGCGATGTTGACCCTGGAGGTAGTCCAGACGTGTCCTTCATAGAGGAATGCCTTACTATCTGCGTTAGAAGCTCTAGACCCCAGTGGCTCGAAAGTTATCAAGTTTAACGTCATAGATGTGAATCCTCGCTTGCCTTACCATGTGGCATTCCAAATCCACGTGGGTTAATCGAAGCATACCATCAAGCGTGTCGTTTTTGATGAATTCACTGCAACATGTGTGATGTCCCTGATTTGTTGGAAAGCTCTCGTCTCTCCAAATCTCTCCTAGTCTATGACCATGTTGACTTATTTTGACGGTCATTCCTTCTTCCCTCAGATTATTCTTCTGGACTTTTCGGTCCAGTTAGGTGGGAAGATGGTAGAGGTGGATGTCGAGGTGGTTGATGCACCCCTTGATTATAACTTGTTACTAGGACACAATTGGAATTATGCTATGAATGTCGTTGTATCGTACATCTTCCACACTCTTTGTTTCCCTCATGATGCGAAGATCGTGACGATCGACCAATTTTCCTTTGCGTATGCTATCCCTAGTGCATCTGTTGGACCGTCGATCCCCATGGTTGAAAATTCTCAGTTGAAAAATAAGAATATCAGTGTTGGAATATATTCATCTCTTATGGGTACCTTCGACTTCATGGCACCGATTCACCATGTTTACGCCATGTCCAGTAGGCCCATTTCATCAGATAGGTACGTTCCTTTCCACACTTCCTATTTTAACTATCCTTGGACCCTACCTTCCTCAACTGCATCTTGTGAAGGCCTGTCACATGTTGGAATGGCCATGCCACTGTTGGCAGCAGAGATAGCATATCGATTTGTTCTTGGATCTTCCACCGATCCCTATCTTATTGCCTTGCAGACGGACAAGGAGGATCCTGTTCTTAAGCCTGTGTGGACCACTTCGTCGTCTTGTTCACATGACTACCTCGATGATACTTTACCCTCAGATGAAGCTATCATCGAGGCCATGAATGGTTCTGAAAAACCTTGGGATGATATGCATCATCACTCTTATTTTCTCCCAGAGCTTTGTAGAATCGAACAAGATGAATTTCGATATACTATGAGCGAGATAGTCGGTCACACTGTAGTTCCACTTGATACGCACGACATTTATACCAAAGGAAAAATGGCGAGTATCTCTCATACCATCACGATTGATATCTCCTGTACCCCTGGAAAGATAATGTACACATCGGTGCAGATTGTTCACCAGAAGGACGTATTTTCTTGGTCATATGAAGAGATGCCAGGAATCGACCCTCAAATTATTGAGCATGAGATTAAAAATCACCTCGATGCTAAGCTTGTTCGACAACGTCTTAGAGATGTCAATCCCCAGAAGGCCCCTGGTATTAAGGTAGAGGTAGAGAAACTGCTTAATGATGGATTTATCTACCCGGTTCCCTTGACTAAATGGGTATCCAATCCCGTTCCTGTGAACAAGAAGCAAGGAACCATCCGTGTATGCATGGAATTTCATGACCTGAAAAAAGAATGTACTAAAGACAACTTCCTGATACCTTTCATTGATCAGATTCTCGACGAGTGTGCGGGAAGTGAAGTTTTTTCTTTCATGGATGGATTTTTAGGGCATAACAAAATTCAAATTAAACTCGAGGATCAACATAAGATGACATGTATTTGTCCTTGGGGTACTTAAGCATACCGAAATATGCCTTTCGGCCTTTAAAATGTCGGAGAAACCTTCCAATGTGCTATGATCTTCACATTCCACGATCTTAAGCATATAGTTGAAGCTTATCTTGATGATCTTGCTGCTCACTCTCATAAGAGAGTGGATCACCCTAAGCACCTTAGACTATTTTTTGAAAGATATTGTCATTATAGAATTCAATTGAACCAACATAAATGCATCTTTTGCATTAGTTCTGGACGTCTTATAGGATTTTTAGTCTCCGAGACTGGGATCATGGTAGACCCGTTAAAGGTTGAGGAAATAATTTGATTGCCTCCCCCGCACACTATTTGAAAACTTCAAGGTTTACAGGGGAAAAATAACTTTTTGCGTTGGTTTATAGTAAACTATGCCAATATTACTAAGGGTTTCATGCATCTTTTGAATAAGGACACCCCTTTTATTTGGGATGAGCAAGCCCAGAAATCCTTCGATGCTTTGAAGAAAGCCTTGGTATCGATGCCTCTGCTGAAGTCTCCTTACTACAGTAGGGATTACTTGCTTTATGCTGCAGCGTTCGAAGAGATGATTGGTATGGTTTTGGTTCAGGAGGATGATGAGCTCCACGAGCACATCCTCTACTATCTTAGTTGAAACTTAGTCGGTCCTGAGCTCAAATATTCTCACGTTGAAAATCTATCTTTGGCTGTCGTCCACGCAGTCCAACCATTGCACCATTATATATTTCTTTGAAAAAATACTGTGGTTGCCAATGTCAATCCATTTCAATATGTCCTTAGAAGGCGTATCATAGGGGGAAAATACAATAAATGTATTTTCATTTTACAAGAATTCAATCTCGATTTCTCTTCTATGAAATCCAAGAAATCGCTAGTCTTTGCAAATTTAATATCTAACTTCCCATGATCGTATGAGGAAATTATTCATGTTGATTCTTTTGCGGATGAACACATTTTCCTTGTCTCATCGTCTAGCCCCTAGTATGGAGACATTGTTCTCTATCTTCAAACTTTGAAGTTACCTTAGCATCTCTTGTGAGATGACCGACGACATGTACGATACCAAGCAAAGAATTACATTATCGTCGACGACACTCTGTATTGTCGAGGAAGAAACAATATCCTGCATCGTTGTTTAACTCATGAAGACATCGATTCAGTTCGAAATGATTTCCACAGTGGGGCTTGTGGTGGTCATTTATCCGAGCATGCGACAGCCCAGACAATTTTGCGAGCCATTTTTTTCTGGTCGTCTATCTTTAAAGATTGTGGTGAAGTGGTTAAGAAGTGTCACCCCTGCTAGATGTTCACCCAGAAAATGTGCTCGCATCCAACCCCTCTCCATATAGTCATTACCATCAGTCCCTTCACCAAGTGGGGAGTGGACTTTGTGGATTGCAACCCAACTTCGGCTGGGGGCATCAACACATTATCGTGGCCATAAAATACTTTACTATGTGGGTCGAGGCCATGCCTACAGTTAAATATGATAGGAATACTACCGCCTTCTTTGTATTCAATCAAATTATCTCCAAGTTCGATATCCTGAGTGATATTGTCATTGTTCATGATAGTCACTTTCAGAATGAAATGATGGAAGATATAGAATCCAAGCTGGGGTTTAAGCATGGTCATTCTTCCCCTTACTACCCCCATGAAAATGGATAGGTAGAGGCCGTCAAAAAGTCTCTCAAGACCATTTTGCAGAAAACTATCAGCCATAACAAATCTGAAGGGGATATTATGCTATATCTCGCACTTTGGGCATACTGAACCTCGGTTAAGACTGCCACTGGATTTTCTTCTTTCCAGTTAGTACACGGTGTGGATTCGATCTTACCTATTGAATGAAAAATCCCTTGTCTTAGATTGGTAGTTTCACTCCTCCCTGACACTTCCGATCTCGAGCGATGCCTCGTACACCTAGAGATTCTTGACGAACAATGTTGAGACGCCTCTATGACTAATGAGGTGAATAAAATATGTGTCAAGGTCCAATAGGATAAATATTTCTGTCCTTGGTTGTACGCTGAGGGTGACTTGGTACTTTTATATGATCAAGCCAAAGAACCACCGGGGGCATGCAAGTTCAAACCCATGTGGTAGAGTCCCTATATTGTGCTATGTGTCTTAGAAAAAGGAGCCTATGAATTATAATATTATGAAGGGAACACGTTGGCCAAACCCATGAATGGGATCTACTTGAAAATATATTATTCTTAATTCCCAAGATTGGGTGTAACTCTTTGTATACTAATGTAATTTAGTGTATATGTATTTTCCCTTTATTTTTATCTTCATCTTGCTTATCGAGTTTTTCCTTGGTTGGTATATGTCGATGGAGTCTTCGGTCTACCTAGGATTCACAGATGGATCCATTCATCATACATAGAACTTGGCTTCCATCGCTTGGGTGGTTTACTCACCCGAGGGTCTACTGGTGTCTTCAAATGGTGTATTCCTAGGGCCATCCATGAATAATGTGGCCGAATATAGCGCCGTTATAGAACTTTTGCGCAATGCCATTTTACATGGTATTCACTCTTTGGAGGTTCACCCAGATTCTCAGTTAGTAGTATGTCATTTGAATGACAGTTACCATGTGCGTGACCCTACATTACTCCGACGATTCCTACATGTATTCCTTTTAGAGCTATAATTTGATTTTATTACTTATCATCATATACCTAGGAGTTATAATTATGTATCCGATGCTTATGATAATTTCGTTTTAGATTGGCATTTGTCACATAACTAAAGCAAAGAAAACATTCTCATAAATGTACACATTGTAATATAAGTAAATCCAAAGAACCATGTTTTATATATATTTCAAAAAAATATGATGTTTATAGTACAAAATTAGGGCCAAAACCCTCAATACACATATAAAATCGATAATAAAAAATCCACGACATCTATTCCTATGGTGTCGGATGTGTGTCATGATAACAAACTATGGCATTTTTGAGATGCCGAAAGAGTCACACCAATGACCTACTGCTGCATGGCCTCCGACAGATCCTTTACCTGAACCATCAAAATCCTATATGTCAAACGTGACAGGTTTCCCTACATGTTTTGAAGGACTCTCTCTGCTTCTCCTACTGCCGCCTCATCTCCCCGATGCCTCCGATGATGTCATGGAAGCCCATCTGGACGTCATGGACCTACAACTGCATCACACATGTGTCTAGTTAGTACATAAACATCATCCAAAAATAATTTTGTTTTCCTATACAAAAATACAAAAAAATGAAATATTTAAAAACTTTGACATACCTATGTCCCCGTAGGCGGTCCTTGGTGGCAATGGCATGTCATGGTCCCCTATGAAGTTGATCCCTGCATAGGATTAGTCATCTAGAGTAATGACCTTCCATCTCCACCAGTAAAAGAAATCATCGTTGTAGGGTGTGGGAACCCTACCTTCCCCATGCCGTCTCATCACCTCAGTCCACCGTGCCATGGATGGATCACGAGGTCCTCGAGGAATGATATCAACTCTAGGTCCCAAACCTGGAAACCACTCAAAGAAAAAGTTACACAATATAGATGCAAACCCGAAGATCCTCTTGTCACCCTGTTTTCATTCTGTCAATTGGATATTCATATTATCCAATAGCGAGGTGCACCAATCGTACATCGAGGTGCACTAATCGTACATCGTGGGTCTCAAACACTCTACGGAGTAGAACATAAGAAACCTTGGTTCCTGGTGAAATGAAGCCAATCATGTGATCCAGGTCAAAACGAGGACAAAAATCTTGAGGCTTAGATTGTTTATTGTTCGGATGGGGAGTGAACTCCCGACCTTCTCGGTCCCTGCTATACAGTGATTGTCTATGTACTCTTCTATCTTCATACCTCTCCCATCTCCCCAGGATTTGATGTTCACCACCTCACCCCAACGTGACAACCCCTTCAAGATATATATTTCCTCGACTTCAATCCTTAATGGTTTCCCATCAAGGTTGAATCTCTCACTGTCTGGATCCCAGTAATCCATGAGCAACTATATCAACCTCACTTGGGACCTCATCCCTTTGAGTGCCCGAAAATTGTACAAGCCGCATATTTTCAAGGCCATTTGGGCCCTTAGATCTCTTTCCACAACAACATCTACCTCCTCGTGTTCCCTTTACCTCCATTCCAGCACCATCCTACTAGAGAAACATCACTTTTTGAGTTAGCAACCATCAAAAAATTTATTTACGGACATATGCACAGGCTGCAACATTCATAGTCGCATATAGGGTTGAGTATACACTGGCTATATTTTAGACAACCACGTATAAACACTCGTATACATGACCCGATGAATGGTAGCCCACGTACACCTAAACCTCTAATTTGCACCTTAAATAACTTAAAAATTGAAACCTAAATACAAAATGTAATCCACTATAAAGGAAGAGGAGGGGAAGAGGAATTACCTGGTCGAGACGATTGTTGATTCTATCACTCAATGATCCCGCAATCACTAGTTGAAGATTGGAGGTAATTTGGTCCAAAATTCACTATTTGGGAAAAAAATGTCAAATGACAGTAAAATTTGGTTTTTATTACTATTTATAGAAATTTTTACCCACTTTGCATAGTTTTGGATAATATTTTCACCTAATGGACTAATACAATAGTGGATTGAGTTGGTTTTTGTATTTTTCACTAGGGATTCTTGTGGTTTTTAGCATTATGTTGACCGTTCGTAACTACGGATAGGTATTTTCGCTACCTAACATATAGGATAGGTATCCATTCCACCATGGATACTTGCATTGTCGTATAACTGTCACTCATATGCCTTAATTTCAAACCCATTTTTTAGCGATGCAAAACCATCCATATGCTACACGACGTGTCATTATCAAATGGTAGAGACTTACCAAACATGGGTACCCTAGTTAGATCCTCTGCTCCATTTTCGTGCCCATGCCGAGATTTTTTCTGTAGGATCGGGAGTCCCTTATAGATAATACATGACTTTATGCTAAACCTCATTTCTCACTCATAAACATGCCAACCTATACCTAGAGGACTCCTAGGCAAGTTTGATTTAAGCTCTTTTCTGATTCATTTTCAAAAAGAAAAAATATTGTCGAGTGAACTTGTCTCTTTCATACTCGTAAATTGGATTTGAAAAAACATCTATTTGGTATACGTTTATCCCTTTTTCAAACCAAGTAGAGTAATATTATGAAAAAAGAAATTTTTGGCGTCAAGTTGTGACTCCATCTTATGCCCTTGCTTGCAGTATTGAGCCTATGGTCGGTTCTCACTTTGTGTTATAAACCATTTTTCCTTAGCAGTTTTACATCCTCAACCAAGCAAAGCCTTGTTTATATCCTTTGAAACTTGACACCCTATACCTAGGAGGGAAAATTCCCCCAAGTGTCCATCTCCCGCATGCACCTCCTTGCATTGAGAATAGGTATGCTCCACTACTAGAACTAGTTTTGCTTACTCGCGACACTCGTTTCCTCCTTTGTATCATAGCGTTCATTTGACTATGAAAAAACAAGAAAAGATGGGGGAGAAAGGAGTATTATCTTATATTGGCAACAATCGTGTCACCTTTGAACATATCACAAAGTTGTTGAGTCCACTTGCCATCATAATTTTGTGTTTAGCATGGCCTTAGGAGGTTGAGCTCGTTACAAAGATTTTACTCCCCCAACTGGTTACTCTTCTAGCCCCTATGGAGAGTTTTGATTGATGCCCCCCTACATCTCATGGTTTCATCATTGATTCTATGCTTCTAGAGTCTTCCATATGTCTCATGCTCTTGTTCAAAGGATGTCTATCAACGTGTGTCGACCATTCCTCAAAACTCTTGACTTTGCATGTCTATCATACCCTCAGTTTGTCTCAAAATCACATGAAGTTGTAGTCCTATTACACACCCTAGTCCTAATTTTTTCATTGGTAGGTAACCTTGAACCCAACAGTCGACATTGCATCATTGGTCATTGTCTGGGTGGTTTCCCTTGTGTTTGACAACAAGACATCTATTCACACATTGGGATTTGTGCAGTGTCTTGGATTCCATTAGCCTTATTGGTGGTTTCCTCGCCTTCGTCAACAATTTTCCTCATTACCTGTTATTCAGAGGGTCTTTTTCATGTACTGCTTGCACTTGGCACACACGAAATACACACAGGGTCATTGGTTCGTGAACATGTTATTCTTATGATTTCCTCCAAATCATTAAGCTCCTACTTTGTACCTCATGCTGAATGATGAGAGATGCCTCAATTCTCTCCTTTCAGCGGGTATCCTTCCATCGACTTCAACTCATTTATTTTGGCAATGAGGCCTAGAATCCTATGAGTACCCAGAGGCTTGCAGTCATTAGTGGCATGTTCTCTCACCATCAATAGGTTGGAATACATCAATGTACCCTTGATTGATGGATTATCCAAGTGTTTGAACCAAACTCCTTTATTCACACTTGTAAGAATGTACTCGGTTGCTTGATACCTACTTTCATCATCGGTAGGCTATCTCATGTTTGTTAACAATATACCTCAATGACCAGTAATCAAACGAAGTCTCATTGTGTTTGACCTCAACTCCTTTATTCACACGATGTAGACTTGCACCTTTGGTGGATTGTGTAGTAGACCTGAAGACATCAATATGTAGCCGCAACTTTCCCGAGTTGTTGCTACCTTTTCATTAGACTAGTACCTGTGTGACTTTAGTAACCATGGGAGATCAAATTGTACTCCATTGTATACAAATATCTTCAGATTTATTTTGAGACTGATTTTACTAGTCCTTGTTTGTGACTATGACACCCTTTGTCATGTAATCACATTTGTATTTCCCTATTCATGGCCACATACAGTTGTTTGATATATTTTCACATGGATCTGCAATGTAATTCAAATTGTCATCCATGTATGCAAGGTCAGTACATATTGTAATGATAAACTAATTCTTCCAGCTGGTTCTCCATTACTCCACTTCTGGGTTTTTATAATGTATTTCGGCCATCGCAGATACTCCTATGACCTCACACATTAGGGGGCATCTGTTAGAGAAATATTTTCCTCACCCCATGCAATCTTGCATAGAAGGCCTTTTTCCATTTCCCTATGCAGACTTGAAATCCCTTTTTGCAAATCCCAGAGCTAAAAATATAAATTTTTCCACATATATGCACCTTGCCTACTATACAACATGCGTATACGTAGGTTGCACCACTACAACCCATGTACATCGGGAAATGTGCCCAAAATTGAAAAATGGTGTCGGGTTTCCATGTCACGTCATGAGATCAATGATCCTTGGCCTTCCATATACTGGAAATGTTTTGACTCGGTCCTTCAGTTCCACTTGAAGGCTATAAATGGTTCAAATCCGAGCTATGGAAAAGAGGAGAAAGAATTCGAATTTGAGAGAAAAGTTACTATGGAAAAATTATTCACTTCACATCCCTTTATCCTTTAAGTCTGAACACATTGTTCATCCCCCAAGCTCTTCCCTTACTGATTGAGAACTTCATTGTCTCTCTTATATGAGATTTCCTCTAGTGGAGGATTGAAGTGGTGGACGCCCAACTGGAAGGAACTTGGTTTCTCGGTTCCGAACAGTGCTGACATGGAAGTCTGTAACTTATTCACTTCTGCTGATTATATCTTAATAGAAATACTCTTTTCTCATCCAATTAATATCTTTCAAATATTTGAATTATTATTCCATGGGTGTATTTGTTATGAATGTTGATGGATTATGCTATTGAATGTGCTAACATTATATATTATCACCATATGCTTATGATTCTTGGTTGTCGAGGACTGGTTGTAGGTGTATTTCTTTGGGTCAAGTGCTCAACGGTGGACTTCATCAAACGTCCAGACTAGGTAGGCCTTTTATCTTGTCTTGCTAGCATATTTGTCTATATATCATACTTGAGAATATAGTTTATTTCTGTAGTCATTTCCATCTGTTGTGGTTTACCCCTAGCCATAGAGAGATTTTCCTCGTAACAAGGATTCTGGATAGTGTGTATCTTTTCCAATTTCAAATGTCCATCTTTCAAGACAAATCATATGAAATGGTACCTGAGTTGTATATGATTAGTATTCGAATGGAAGACTAAGTTCTTTGCAATATTAATTACACTTTCATTTTCACAGTACATCTTGTTGTTCTCTTGCTTCTTTCCTAATTCCTCCATAAACCTTTGTAACCAAATCATCTCTTTACTAGCCTCTGTAGCAACAACATACTCTTCCTCTCTTGTTGAAAGTGCAACAACCTTTTACAGTTTTCAAATCCAACTTACTGTTATTTCACTTACAACAAAAACATACCCTATGGTTCTTCTCATGCTATCTTTATCACTTGCCATATTTGAATCAACATATCCCTGTAGAACAATGTATGAACCTGCAAAACATAATGCATGAGTAGTAGTAACTTTCAAATACCAGAGAATCCACTTTACTTCCTCCCAATGTTATTTAGCTAGATTGTTTATATACCTACTCACAACTCCCACTGCATGTGCAATATTTGGTCTTGTGCAAACCATCACATACATCAGTTTTCATCTGTTGATGAAAAAGGGACCTTGGACATGTATGCTATCTCCTCCTATGTTTCCTTTGTTAATTTGAAATGGTTGGCCAAATGTGTACTAACTGGTTTTTCATTCTACATTCTAAACCTTTCCAACACCTTATCTATGTACTCACCCTGAGATAATGTCAATTTGTGATTTTTCCTGTCTCTTGTTATTCTCATACCAAGGGTTTTCTTTGCAACACCCAAATACTTCATCGCAAATGAATTAGATAATTTCTTCTTGAACACATTTATATCTTGCATATTAGAACCTGTAAAAAGCATGTCATCTACATACAATAGCAAGATAATGCATCTTGCATTTTCCATCCTTTTAAAATAAACACAGTGATCAAAATGACATCTACTATAACCTTGTTTTGTCATAAACCTATCAAACTTCAAGTACCACTGCCTTGGAGGTTTCTTTAGGCCATACAAGCTCTTCTTCAACCTACATACCAAATTTCCCTTCCCTTTGGCCTCATACCCATGTGGTTGTTGAATATAAATCTCTTCCTCCAAATATCGATGGAGAAAGGTTGTGTTTACATCTAACTATTCAAGATGTAAATATTCTACTGCCAAAAGACTTAAAATAGTCCTAATTGAATTCATTTTAACGACATGAGAAAATATTTCATCAAAATCTATACCTTTCTTTTGTGCAAACCCCTTTACAACAAGTCTAGCCTTGTATCACTTTTTTCCTCCATCTTCTTCCTTCAACTTGTCAACCCATTTATTTGCAATGCTCTTTTTCCTACAGGAAACTAAACCAAATGCCAAGTCTGGTTATTTTCCAAGGAATCCATTTCCTCTTTCATGCCTTTCTCCCACTTCTTTTTAGTGTCTACCTGCATTGCCTCTTCATAACATTTTGGTTCACCAGAATCAATAAACAATAAATAATACAATGAAGGAGAGTATTGTTCAGGGGGTCTACTTAACCTGGTAGATATTATAACATCACTTGCAAGATTTTGAGGTACCTATTTCTCATGTTGTTGTACATTTTGATTTTCTGGTACCTTTGGAATTTCTTTTTCAGTGATCTCATCAAGCACTGCCTATTCTGGTTTTTCTTTTTCCTGTTTCTTTCCCTACAACTGATCTTTGTACATGACCTTCTTATTGAATATGACATCTCTACTCCTAATGATTTTGTGTTTTTCATAATCCCATAATTGATAACAAAAATCATTAACACCATATCCAATAAAGGTAGACTTCTTGGATCTTGCCTCAATCTTTGTTCTATTTTCTTTATCAATATGGACAAATGATTCAAAACCAAAAGTCTTCAAAAATGAATAGTTTACCTTTTTACATGTCCATGCCTCCTCTAGAATTCCACCATCTAAAGAGCTTGAAGGTCCTCTATTTCTTAAGTAAACAATAATATCTACAACATCTGCCTAAAACTGTAAGGGAAAACCAACATGCAATCTCATACTCCTTGCACACTCCATGATTGTCCCGTTCATCCATTCTGACACACCATTTTCTTGTGGTATTCCTCAAGCTGTATTCTCTCTACAAATCTCATGGTATGAACAATAATAATCAAAATCCTTGTTGCAATATTCACCTCAATTGTCTGATCTGATACACTTCAACCTTTTTCCTATCTCATTCTCAACCAAAGCTTTCCATTTCTTAAAAGTATTAAAAACATCCGATTTTTGTTGAATGCAATAAAACCAAGTTTTTACAGTTGCATCATCAATAAAACTAAAATAATAACGAGATACACCAAGAGATGATACCTAAGATGCTCCCCATACATCTGTATGCACAAGCTATAACCTTTCACTCTTCTTTTCTTTTCTGACTCTGAGAAATCTGAATCTCTTCTGTTTTCCATAAACACAATGCTCATGGAAATCCAAATCAATTTGTTTAAGATCTGGAAACAAATTTATTTTGTGAAGTATCTGCATCCCCTTCTCACTCATGTGTGCAAGCCTATTATTCCACATTGTTGTGTCCACCCCTACAGAAGCTAAAGAGATAGAAGACTCAATATTACCAGTACATAAATATAATGTACCTACCTTCTCTCCTCTTGCTATCAATAGTGATCCTTTGGTGACCTTCCACACCTTATATGTAAATATGTATATAAAAAAATCACTTTCCAACTACCCTGTTGAAATTATATTTTTCCTTAGATATGGAACATGTCTTACCTCTTTCAACAACCATTGGTTTCCATTCCTTTGCTTTATTTTTACCTTTCCCATTCTAACAATTTTGCATGGTGCATCATCACCCAAATGATCCTGTCCAAAATCATCGTGAACATAATCTAGAAAATGTTTCCTATGGGGTGTGGCATGAAATTAAGCCCCTAAATCTACTATCCAAGACTTAGAAACATTATCTACAAAAAGAATAAAATCATGTTGTAACACATCACCTATTACATTTGCTTCCTGATTTTTCTCCTGCTGTCCATCTCTTTGTTTCTTTGGAGGTCTTCATTCTTTCTTCATATTTCCTTTCTTCCAACAATTCCATCACTTTATCTTTCCCAGTTTGGATTTGGATCTTCCCTTCCTATAATTCACACGGTTCCCTGAGCCCTTTCCTCTATCATTTTTTCTTTCCCTATTCTCCATGTTTAATGCACTACCTGATGTCTCACCTGTTCTTTTCCATCACATTTCCTCGCTAAGGATAACACCAAAAACATCATCAAAATTTAAAGTGTTTGAACCAGAGACAGATTTACTTACAACCATGACCAAGCCATTCCAACTTTCTGGAAATGAGAGCAATATTAGAAGAGCCCTTACCTCATCATCAAAGTCCACTTTTACAGAACTTAGTTGATTAGTAACTGTATTAAATTCATTTAAATGACTTGCAACAAACCCACCTTATGACATCTTCATATTAAATAATATCTTCATTAGAAATACCTTATTGGACACTAAGGGTTTTTCATACTATTTATCCAATGCATCCATCAACTCCTTCGTTGTCTTTTCTTTCGAAATATTGAAAGACACCGATGCTGCCAGGCTCAGCCGTATCGTTCCTAGTGCCTTTCTGTCAAGAACTTCCCATTCTTCATCCTTCATGGTCATCGAGTTCTATGTTATTCCACCCAATAATAGGAATATATCCTTTTGATATAAATAATCTTCCATCTGCATCTTCCATAATTGGTAGTTTTGGTTGTTAAATTTCTTGACCCTAAACTTTCCATCTTTCGCCATTACTCCCAATCGAACTAGGAACCCTCTTTTCTTGTAAGTTACCTTTCACTTTGATACCAATTGTTAGAAAAACAGGATCGTAGAGAAATAAAATAAAAACAAATGCATAAATAAAACATATAATATACACAATACAATAGAGACACATATATACGTGGTTCACCCAGTGTAGGCTACATCCACCAGAGAAATTGTCAGGTCCTTCCTTTTTATTATCCAACAAAGGAAGGCATACAACCTACAATACACTTGCTGCAACTTCCTCTTCTTTCTCTCACAATCTCCTCTCTTAGAATACAATATTCACAATGATACATAGCCGCAAGACATTTCCCTCATAAAAGAGCATTTCCTTCTAGGGAAAAAAACCCTAACATAACTTCTATCGTCAGATCTATGACCTTATAATGAACGATCCAAATTTACGAAATTACAATATACGTTTACAAGATAATTTTTCCTTTGGGGGATTATCCCCTGAACACCCACTTGCCCCCGAACCCCACAAGGAGGTAAGCCGCTCCTGCAAGTCCCCTACATGGAGGGGTGTACAGTCTTCCGGGGTGTGAAGTCTTCATGGGGTATAAACATGGCTGAAAACAAAAACCTTTGAATCAGGAAGATAATTAAGCTCCACAACCAACAAAGAGGACCCACAATATAATAAAAAATGCTTAAAAGGTTAGTTGAAGGATAGGAGGTCTCATCACAAGAAGACATACCACGTCCATTAATATTTAGTGGTATGACATTACCATCTTCTAGTCACCAAACCATGGTAATGGATCTTAGTTTCATAGATGAGAGAAAGGGGGTCTCATCACGAGCCAACCTTCTCATTTCCACTAGGTGTTTGTGGGTGACATTGCCATCATCTGGTCACCACACCAAGGCAATGAACTTCAATCTATCCTTATACTATTATTAAATAAAATACAAAGAAATAAATATAAAAGGAATTTTAGGGGCTTGGAAAAAGTGCATTGCAGATGAAGGTACCACACACCCTCTACAAAGGAACCCATGAATGAGACACTACGTGCCTTGTATGTCATGAGCCCTATGCTCATTGAGTATTGACACCAACCACGTCATCCACCTTACATGGATTAGAGAGGTATTTATTAGAAACTCTCCTTGACCTAGGGAAATATATTCCCAATAGGACACCAATTCAACCCTCCCATATTCAATCTTGACAAGTTGCATAGTGTATTTGAGCAGTTAATTATCTGATATAGTGATCTTTGATGCACATGATTAGATGGATTATTTATTGATTTGATTTAGTTACAATGATGTTATGAATTGATATTCTTGGAGGGAGTGCTCATTTTTCTTTGTAGGACCTAGCTGGTGGACATATTTGGGAGAACAAGCCTAGCTTGGGCTTCCATGGGGCTACAAGCCCACAAGTTGGATGCCATGGGCCCTCATTTCAGATGAGAAATATCATACTTGGAAGGCCTTAATGATGACTTGGATGACATAGCCTAGCCCCCTAGGAAACATCTCACTTCTAGAGACATGACATCACCTAGGGGGTTAGGGCTTGGTGGTGAGGTGCCACTCATTTAAACTTGGAATTTTTGAGGAGAAGAGGGTCTTCACCATGATGGGATCAGATATATTCTTGACATGCGGCATTTGCAGGCCTACCTATGCTTCTCCAACACCAATGGCTTCCTCAACATGGAAAAACATCCCTTAAAGTGGTGACGTCATTCTAAAATTAGGGTTTTCTTATGTGCAAAAGATAATTTTAAATGAATTATTTTGTAAAGGGGGAAATATTAGGGATGTTGACCCCTAATATTGTGTTTTACCCCTTAATTTATGGATAAGTAACCTTGGTGACATTTGTATAAATAAGATATCATAAGATATCATAAGATCTCATTTTAACCATAACTCTCCCTCATTATGAGAGGACTTGGTCTAAAATTTTAGTTATACTTGGCTCTTTTATCTCTTGTGCACTTTTTGATGGATATCTCTTGATTTTATGGTTGATGGGAGTGATGCGATAGCCTTGGAAGGATTATCTCTTACTATTGTGGTGGATTATATTGGTATTTTCCCTTGAATTGGTATGGTTCTTACTCTCTTGCTATCATTTGTTTCAAGTTGACACAACACCCCTACCTCAAAAGGGTCTGCGTGACCTCCCGGTCTTTGGAACTTCCCATTTCCTTGAGCCTAAGTGGCTCCTTAGTTCCCACTGAAACCTTCAATGCATATAATACCACAGGTCCTTCTAGAAGTTACACCTGCGCGAACAAGCACTAACAGTGAACCTCTACTCTGCATGACCACTGACTTAGCCCCAAATGGATCTTCAAGTACGTGACTTTGTGTTTCATGATTTTAGGATTCTTGTTGCGATTCGTCCGACTCCTCCGATTCCTGAAACCCTGAAATGGGCTAGAAGTCCTTAGCTCCTCCCTTATGCTTTCACCATATGACCTCTAGCCAAAATACTGGGGCCTCATTTCTAAGCATGTCGAGATTTCGTGACTTATGAGTTCGCGATGCAACTCTTCTCCTTTTTCTTGAATTCGAACTCATGACTTCTTTTCTATGGATCAACGGTCCAAAACCTCCTGAGAAACTCAACCATCTGTTCAAGTTCTCAAATATTTTTGGCCAAATAACTTGCCATCCTTCCTCCTGAGCTTGGTTTCGGCGACGTGACTTCGACCCTCATCCTTCCTTTGAAGTTTCCAAGTCTCTATCCTTCCTGATCTTGAATCTTGCTGCAAACTCAAAGATTCTAATGGATCCTTGCATGCACTCCTTATGGTCTTCATGATAATCCCTGATTATCTGAACTCTCCAATTCTGCGCACTCCTTGTGACAAAAATTCTTCAACCAATCACTTGGTTGGAAAAATTCTAAGATTTCAACTTGGCCTGCACACACCTTGCACGAATCTATGTTATACTTTCACTTTTGATGGTATGAGGAAAACTCTATCTCTCCTGAGATTTTCTAAGGTAAAACTGAGAATCTCATCAACGCACTCCTTGCGAACCTTCACTGCACTCTTTGCAGGAATTCTCAGGAAGAGAAACAATTGAAACTCATACTCTCCCTCTCATAGACTTCATACATTCAACATGAAATCATACACATAAAGCATTGAAACAAATGCATAACAGAGAATATAATCAAATTGTAAACATACCATTCAATAGATGCAAACAATATCCATAACAAAACCATGAAATTGAGTCAAAGCATTCTTATATTAACTCAAGTGCTTATGTACATGGGTTCTATAGAAACAACTATCTGCTTATACAACTTCTACAGTCTCTGTTCTTCTTTGCTCTCCTATTCTCTTGCTCGAAATATCTACTCTTACAATTGAGAATAATGATCCAATACAATACATACGAGGGAGCTTTATCGAGTTTTCCCTCCTACAACTCTAAGCTATCTAATCGAATTAAAGCCTACAACTACTTTACATTGATTACATTAATTGTCTACAATCGAAAGATGAGAGAAATGATCAAGATTTGTGTTACAATCCCCAAAACATTTAAGAGAACTTATGTCTCTCCAGATATTACATTAATGTGCCATCATTTTGAAATCCAAAATATCTTCAAAATGTATGCGGGTGCATATCCTTCTATCCTCCACTTTCGCTTGCTTGTGATGCTCCTGCATCATACTCCTTTGGCTGAAAAATTCATGGACTCCTGTTCATGAGATCCTGCACTGGCTGTCCATGTTTCTGGATATCTTCTTCTCTTTCCCAACTGACATCCTAAATCAGGTGTCCCTTCTAGTTTACCAAATATTCAAAATATGTCTTTCTTTAGGTTTTCTTACCAACTCTCTGATCAATGATCTTTTCCATCTGTGGATTTTCAACTACAGGCATATGTTTGACTCACTAAAATTCCTTTTGATTCTCTTCCCCATCTGCTTCATCTTCTCTATAAGGACCACCTGACACAACACCCATACCTCAGCAGGGTTTGCATGACCTCCCAGTCTTTGGACCTTCCTATTTCCTTGAGCCGAAGCGACTCCTTAGTTCCCACTGGAACCTTCAATGTATATAATACCATAAGTCCTTCTAGAATTTACACCCGTGCGAACAAGTACTAAGCGCGAACCTCTACTCCGCGTGACCACTAGCATGACCACTGACTTAGCCCCAAATGGCTCTTCAAGTATGCAACTTTGCGTTTCACGATTTTGTGATTCCTGCTGCGAGTCACCCGACTCCTCTGATTCTCGAAACCCCAAAATGGGCTAACAATCCTTAGCTCCTCCCTTATGCTTTCACCATATGACCTCCAACCAAAATCATGGGGCCTCACTTCCGAGCACATCGATATTTTGCGACTTATGAGTTTGCGATGCAACTCTTCTCCTTTTTCCCGAAGTCTGAACTCGTGACTTCTTTGCTACGGATGAACGGTCTAGAACCTCTTGAAATATGATGGTCTAGACCACGTCAGGATTTCCCATATCAGGGATTCCCTAAACAACTTCCTCCATGCTTCCGACTTCTAAAATTTTGATATCTCAGAGCACCCAATCAATGGATATCGTTCCCCCATATCTAACGACTGCTAATCCTCCTGAGATTGTGAGTGTTGAAAGATAATCATTCTTAACCTCCCCGCTGATCCACTGGATCCAACAGTCCACAGATATCTATGCTTATTCCTATGAGAAACTCAACCGTCCGTTCAATTTCTCAAAGATTTCTGGCCAAATAACTTGGCATCCTTCCTCCTGAGCTTGGTTTCTACGAGGTGAATTTGACCCTCATCCTTACTTTGAACTTTCCAAGTCTCCATCCTTCCTGATATTGAATCTTGTTGCAAACTCAAATATTCTAAGGGATCCTTGCATGCACTCCTTGCGGTCTTCATGATAATCCCTAATTATCTGAACTCTCCAATTCTGCACACTCCTTGCGACAACAATTCTTCAACCACTCATTTGGTTGGAAAAAATCTAAGACTTCAACCTGGCCTATGCACACCTTGCACGGATCTGTGCTATACTTTCATTTCTGATGGTATGAGGACAACTCTATCTCTCCTAATCTTTTCTGAGGTAAAACTCATAATCTCGTCAATGCACTCCTTGTGGACCTTCACTGCAATCTTTGCAGGAATTATCGGGAAGAGAAACAATTGAATCTCATACTCTCCCTCTCACAGACTTCATACATTAAACATGAGATCATACACATAAAGCATTGAAACAAATGCATAATAGAGCATATAAGCAAACTGTAAACATACCATTCAATAGATGCAAACCGTATCCATAACAACACCATGAAATTGAGTCAAAGCATTCTTATATTAACTCAAGTACTTATGTACATTGGTTCTATAGAAAACACTATCTGCTTATACAACTTATATAGTCTATGTTCTTCTTTGCTCTCCTATTCTCTTTCTCTACAACTCTACTCTTATGATTGAGAATAATGATCCAATACAATACATACGAGGGAGCTTTCTCGAGTTTTCCCTCCTACAACTCTAAGATATCTAATCGAATTAAGCCTACAACTACTTTACATTGATTATATCAATTGTCTACAACCAACAGATGAGAGAAATGCTCAAGATCTGCATTACAATCCCCAAAAAATTTAAGAGAACTTATGTCTCTCCAGATATTACATTAATGTGCCACCCTTTTGAAATTCCAAATATCTTCAAAATGTACGCTGGTGCGTATTCAAATGTCCTCTGCTTTTTCTTGCTTGCGATGCTCCTGCATCACAATTCGAGGTTATTTTGCTAGAAACTAGGTGGGAAGCATAAGAGAATACACCCCCACCATAGTATTCATCACTTGATGCTTCATCTTATTTCTTTAACAAGGGTTTGCTAAGAGAAGTATACGGGCATACACCCTCTTAGCTTAAACCCTAGCTATAGAAAATTTCCTTGGGAAGTAAAAGGGCTTACACCTCCAAGGAGGTAGCTTCTCTAGATATTTCTTTACATGACCCCATTAACCCAATAGTAAAGGAAATAGTCATTTATTATTGCATTGGAGAAATAAAATATTGCATTGGGAAATGTGATTTTCGGTCATTTTTACTTCTTGCAAAGTGGATTGTATTCCTTGTTCCTTGAGCACCTCATAGAAACTAGGGTGTCATGATAAAGGGGATACTTCTTGCTGATGTTACAAAATTGCATCTTTAGCCACTAGGACTACAGAAACCCTAACTCATTTGCTTGAATAACTCTCTTATCAACCATTGGATTTTTCTCAAAGTTTGCACACTTACTCTCCTTCATATAGCGCACATTTTGGAAAAGTTTGAGGGGATTTCAGTGGATGATTTTCTTGCTGTAATACATTGAATGTTACATCCATAAAGCTCATGTAATTTTCTGCAGAAAATGTTTACAACAACCTTATCGTTTTATGCTATAATATTGGTTTTTCATATTGACTTTAGCTAGTCATTTACTAGTCTTTCTCTTGTGTTTTCTAATTGATATCTGGCATTTATTGAGAAGCTTATAATACCATTTACTTGCTGATATACACTATTATCTATTGCTGAAAATTAGCGACATCAATCTTAACTTGTTTATCCAATCAAACATATATCATTGAAAATTGTCTTTTCTTGTGTCTCGAGCAGGTACAATCATCCATAGAAGTACTAGAGTTGTGGGGAAACAATTACTTGAGTTACAAGGAATATCTTCTCACATTTCATCCCACTTATACTTGACCTCTAGGGGCTTGAATTCCTTTATTATCCATCTCCATATTCATCCCCCTAGGGTCACCAGAATTGCCTCCGTAGAGTGACCTAGTCACCCTTGAAGTGCAGGACCTACATTGAGGTGACATTGGGTGTAGGATTCCCAAGTTGTAGCACTTTATTTATGGTTGGGTTGGGATTTTCATAACCTACAACTTGCGCTATAACATGCCCACTTGTCCCTATCCTTGGAACTTAGGATAAAATAATTATCCATACTTTATACTTTAAGGAATATTAATATAATATTCCTTTTGGCTTAACATCCCTAGCTTAGCTTCCCTTATCCTTAACTTTTATCCTCCTTTCCCTAACTAGTGGAGTTTATCCCCCCATACTCTTTTACATGGTTGGTATGCCGCAGTGATGTGTTTTTCATTAATATTTGTGTGTGATTTACATTTATAATACAAACATACTGTCCTTTTTTTTTTTATCTAGGCTCACCATCCTCAAAAACATAAACATATACACAAAGGATCTCTTGCCTCAAGATCGCACACTCAAGTTGTTGTGCACAGTATCCTAGGATGTGCACACTTCTTCTTTTAGTGCGCAACACATTTGTGCGCTATATTATGGAGGGTTCTTACAAAACTAATTCCAAGACTTGATACAAACAACTCACCAACTTATATACATAAGTACATTTATATTTACACTTACAGTTGGGGTTCAACCTAAGGGTATTACATTCCCCTCCCCCTTATTTATGCCCTGCCCTCAGTGTAGTATATACACATATACAACCAAAATTTCAAAAATATTCAAAAAATATTGTAGCATCCTGAACAACCAACTAGGGTATGCCAACCAAAAATTCAAACTTTGATACCAAATTAAAACATACAAATACTCTGCAAATACATAGATTCATACAAAATAACAATAGAAATACACATGCAACATACATAGGAAAAACCCATAAAAAATGCATAAATAATAATGCAACATATAATTTAACACACAATTGACACTCATCTTTGATAAATAGATCAACAACTGCACGTAGACCTTCCATGTTCCTCCTAGCTTTAGATCACACTGCTCATAACTTTCAGCAGTGGGTCACCAACGAGTTGGAGCTAAAATCCACCCAGGTAAAGGAATTACAAACTAGGATGATGTATCTCAGACAACAAGAAAACTCAGTCATAGGTGCCAACTCAAACTAACATCCTACAGTCCCTCATTCCCCACATGCATGTCCCACCCCAGGAAGTGTGCCCCTTCTCTGCTCAAGAGTCCCTCGATTGCCCCACTTCCTTGCCAGGCTTCAACAATAGGACAGACAGGAAGTCTCAACGCTCTGTATATGCAGTTTGGCACCTTCGAGAAATCAATTCCCAACAATTCTCTCTCACCTAGATATAATTTCTCACAGGCCTAACAACTCACCTCTTCAATATCCCCACGGGTCTCACAACTCACTTCTTCATTCTATCTCCTAAGATAACTAGGTATACGTACATGTATAATGATTGTAATGAGAAGGTATGGAGGACAACTAAATGAGTGAGTGAATTATCATGAAATGAATGGAAAATGAAATAAGTCCAAACTATATGTATGTATGTTCCTAAATTGACACTTGTCATGTTGAGAACTACCTTGGGCCCACTTGTCCATATCCTTGGAACTTAGGATAAAATAATTATCCATACTTTATACTTTAAGGAATATTAATACAATATTCCTTTTGGCTTAAGCTCCTTATATTAGCCCCCCTTATCCTTAAATTTTATCCCCCTTTCTCTAACTACTGGAGTTTATCCCCTCATACTCTTTTACATGGTTGGTATTCCGAAGTGATGTGTTTTTCATTAATATTTGTGTGTGATTTACATTCAGAATACAAACATACTATCCTTTTTTTTATCCAGGCTCACCAGCCTCAAAAACATAAACATATACACAAAGGCTCTTTGGCCTGAAGATCACACACTTAAGTTGTTGTGCACGGTATCCTAGGATGTGCACACTTCTTATTTTAGTCCACAACACATATGCACGCTATATTATGGAATGAGCGTACAAAAATAATTCCAAGACTTGATACAAACAACTCACTAGATTATATAAATATGTACAATTATATTTACACTTACATTTGGGGTTCGACCTAGGGGTATTACATTCCCCTCCCCCTTATTTATGCATTGTCCTCAATGAAATATATACACATATACAACCAAAATTTCAAAAATATTCAAAAATATGTGAGTATTCTTCCCGCATAACATCCTTGTGCTCCCAAGTTGCATCTTTAGGACTATACCAGGGACTTTTACTATCTCTATGACTCAATTCTAAAGTTTCTTGATCTTCCTGTCCAATATGCACACCGGATGAACTTGAAAGGTGCTTTCTTGTTCCACCATGATTAACATGATTAACATCGGGTATATAATTTTTGAGCAATGATACATGGAATACATTATGAATAGACATTAATGCAGGCAAGGAAAGCATGTATGCTACAGGTCCAATCCTGTCTAGGATTTCAAACGGCCCACAATAACGAGCTGCCAACTTTGAAAAATTTTCCAACTTAAGGGAACTTCTGTTGGCCTTTACTTTCAAAAACAAATGGTAACCCACTTTAAATTCCCTATGAGTTATGCCCTTATCAACATAGATCTTCCTGTCTTGGGAAGCCTTTAAATTCTATTTTATTTTCATCATTTCCTCTTTCATTTCCCTAAGTAATTATGGCCCAACCACTTCTCTATTTGCTGGGTTGTCCCAACTTACCGATGTGTTGCCCCTTCTTCCATAAAGTGCCTCAAATGGACTCATCTTTAGAGATGATTGGTACCCATTGTTATAAGTAATCTCTACCAAGTGTAGGTAGTCTTTCCATTTAGATGGTTTATCCATCACATACATCCTCAACATATCCTCAATCACTTGATTCACCCTCTTTGTTTGGCCATCTGACTTTGGATGATAAGTTGTGCTAAAATTTAAAATTGTTTATATCCCTTAAATAATCCTTTCCAAAAATTCAATGTAAATTTTGGATCTCTGTCAGACACAATTGTCTTGGGTATACCATGTAGTCGAGAAATTTCTCTCATACAAATATCAACAATGTTGGCTGCCTTGTGAGTGAGCTTTATTGGAATAAAATTGGAAGATTTAGTAAGATTATCCACCACTACCATGATATAATCATGATGCTTATTTGTTCTGGGCAGCTTGGTGATGAAATCATTTTTTACAACTTCCCATTTCCACTCGGGAATGGGAAATGGATGTAGAAAACTAATTCGGTGTCTATGCTCATCCTTGACCTTTTGACACTTCAAACACTTGGCAATAAAATCAACAATTGCTTTATTCATGTCTAGCCAATAATATTGGCTCTTGACAGCTGCAATAGTTTTTTGATAACCCGGGTTCCCAACGTAAGGTACATTATTCATTTCTCTCAATATCAGATTTTTCAATTTTTGGGAATTTGGCACATAAATTCTTCCCCTGTACATGAGAATTTCATCATTTTCTAGCTTATAATCTTCAATTTTATGCTGCAAAATACCTTGTTGTAATTGTGTTAGTATTTCCATGTATTGTAAATATAATTTTGAAGCCTTTAAGATTTTGTCTTTCAAATCTGATTGGTACATGCTAATGGTTGTAGCATGCAACTTATGCACCCTTTTACTAACTGCATCAACCACCTTATTCTCTTTCCCTTTGATATTTTTTATATCAAAGTCATTTTCATTGAGAAAATCTAACCACCTTCTTTTTCTAGAATTTAGAGTTGGTTGTCCAAACAAATATTTCAGACCACTATGGTCTGTCCTCAATTCAAATCTTTTCCCCATGAGGTAGTGCCTCCACATCTTCAAGGCATGCACTATGGATCCCAACTCCAAATCATGAGTAGCATAGTTCCTTTCATGCTTCTTCAACTTCCTTGATTCATATCATACCACATACCCATTCTAACTAAGGACTCCACCAAGCCCTTCTTTACATGCATCAGTGCATACAATGAATTATTCATTTGGATCAACAATCCTTAGTATTGGATAACTTGTTAATAAATGATTCAAGTGTTGGAAACTCCTTTCACAGTCTGATGTCCACTCAAAGTACACACCCTTCTTCTGCAAGGAAGTGACTAGGTGTGCAATCTTGGGAATCCCTCAATAAATCTCTTGTAGTAACCTGCAAGTCCCATGAATGATATTACCTCAGAGACATTCCTTAGTGTTGACCATCCTCTAATGGCATCTATATTCTCAGGATCCACTGCTATTCCTTCCTCTGAAATGATATGTGCCAAATAATGAATTTTCTTCTGATAGAATGAACACTTACTCAATTCAGCATGCAACTAATTCTCCCTTAATACTTGTAACACAATACTCAAGTGTTTCTCATTCTCTTCCTCCATGTAACACCCCATTTTTAACCCTTATGAACTATAATGTATTATGTAATTGTGACTTAGGTTGGTGAGTTGGTAAAGTTTAAAGGGGGGTCGGAGTGCCTAGGAAATGTAATGCATCTACATACATTAATAAAAAATACATCACTTGCTGCAAGAAAAGAAAGGACAAAAGAGATAGGGGGCTATGATTCCATGAGAGAGGGGGATTAAGGGGATAAGTATTTTTATTATATTTTATCTACCCATAATTGATTTTATGGAGAAACATGGTTACATGAGATTCTTGGGAGGAAGGGTATGTGGTTCTTGTTTTCCTGTAATTATATAAACATCCCTTGTGGGATGTTTTGGGGGTTCACTTGTTCTTATTCATTCATTGTTACAACCTTCTCACTCTTTCATTTTTGGTGCCTCATTATTGCTAATTTGTGTTCTCTTGGTCTGAGCATGGAAACAAATAGTTGGAGAGGAGAGCCATTGCTAGATTGCTGTAATAAATTACTGATCATTCCATGAGGGAATGGATGCCTGAGTGCATGAGATTGATGGTAGTTCAGAAAGAATTGTCCACAACTGAGAATCCTTGGAGTTTCCAGTAGGGAGATTTCCTGACCAGTAGCACTAGAGCCTTGGAGATAAATGGAACATCCTGAGGAACTGCATGGTAGAGAAAGGTTCTCATTTCTTTGGGTTGTGCAGGGTGAGGGGGAAAGAGATCTAGAAATTCATATTTGTTGTGTGGTTGGGAAACCTAAGATATAGTAGGCCAATTTTTGTGTGTTTTAGTTTTTTCCTAGGACCCATCCTTGTGGATTCATATCCTTGGCTCAGGGGTGACCTATTATTGAGAGTAAAAGAACAACAATGTCTATGGTTGGGAGGAACGTGATCGGTCTATAGCCAGTTGGTGAATTTTTACTTGTAAAGATAAGTGCTCTCTATGTTTTCTGTACAATGCATTTTTCATTGTATATTTAATATCTCTGAGGTATGTATTTATAATGTGCATGCATGTTGGTTATTTGTTGTGCATGACACATTGTTTATTTCTTTTATGCTGTATCATGGATATTGATTAATGCATGTGGGTCTTTCATGTTTGTTTTTCAATTAATTGTTATTATAATTCAAGATTAGTTTAGAAGTGAATTTTTGGAGTAGCGTGGCCAGCCTGTGGGTGGTTGGGTATGTGACAGATTAGCATGGCTAGCCTGTGGGTGGGTGGGTATGTTACAGATTGGTATTAGAGCTTCTGGTTGAAACACCAGACTAGTATGGGCATGAACAAGTTCAAATTTGAGAATTTGGTTTTCATATATTTCAAACTGTGTGAATTTGGGGAAAAACAAAAATATTAGAGAGAAATTTCCCCAAATTCGTGGGGAAATTCGAGTTTAAATAATTCAGGATTGTCTAAGAAGTTTAATGGGTTTGATCTACAGAGTTGCAGAGTCAAGTTAGACTTGGAAGGTTGAAAGTTCCTATTTTTTTAATGGTCATTGTAGTGTGAGGTGCAGAGGAATCCATTATAAACCTAAATCTCAGGAGAGGTAGCGTATTAGGTTACACAAGTTCATAGCATGCACCGTTATTACCTTTGGAAAGGTAGAAGGAAAGATCAGGAGAGATAGCATTGCAGGAACCATGTAGAAGCCAAAGCGTCATGTAGACAAATATCCTTTTAAAGGATCATGTAATCGTGATCGTCCCCTTTTGAATTTCAGGAGCGATCACAACCGTTGAATCAATGAAGCTCTAGATCATTAGATCGGGAGTCAAGTAAACAAGAACCGTTAGATTTAAATGGTCGATCGTTAGTTGTTGATTGAACCCAGTAGGAGATATAAAACTCTAGAACTTCGCCACTTCAATGATTATGGGAGATAGGGTAGAAGCATGAAATGTCGAAGGCCAAAGATGCGAAATCCTATCGAACATTCGATCTGATAGAAAGTTCAGGTGAAATCTTTGTCGTTGATCGTGGTCATTCGGTGTTGACCCTCCATATGTAAATAAGTTTGAGTCCTAGAAATCCTGAAGGATGAAGTCACGAAATCCCACAAATCGTTAGATCAAGGTAAGAACTTTGGAAGTAATGCTAACTATCAAATCTAACATTAGTGGAAGGATAAAGTAAGCAGAGGTGTTAACTGACAGTAAGCGGTCATCATTTCTTTATGACCACTTCAGGAGGTATAACTCCAGGGGGAATTAAAATACTGGAGAGTTGTAGTATCCCAGAGTCTCGGAGTGTCGAAGCCCTGAAATATCACCAAGCGTCATATCTAAGGAAGAATTTGGGAGAAATTCTAGGTGTTATATCATAAGTACAAGGATAGAGAAGTTTCAAGACTCCATAACTTCGCCACTTCGATGACTATTAGAGACTAGTAAAATCCATGAAGTGCCAAAGCCATGAAGTGCAAAGACACAACCATGAGATTACATAGGCCATCAGATCTGGAGTGGATGAACATGGACCGTTTGTTTGGTGGATGATGTGTCTTATGCCACGTGGAAGGGTTTCCATATGGGGACACATGTCACATGAATTTAGGGCCTTTTAAACCCTAACATGTCCATTTCAGAGTGACACATGGAACACATACTATGGGTCCATGCCACCATAAGTGACATTATCATGTCATGTCATCTCTGAGATTACAACCTCTGGTAATGTCCAAAATCACTATTAGAAAAAGTGTTGAAGGCCGAAGTAGAGAATTCACGTAGACCATCGACCAAAGATCCCTTTGGGACTTGTCTCAATCGTTAGATTAAGCAGTGGAAGGAGGTTATAAGTACTTCAACATGTATAACTATGGGGGAGTTGAACAACTAGAGAGTTATAATATACAGAAGTCTCGGAGTGTTGAAGTCCCGACAACCGTAGATCAAGATCTGGTAGGATCCTTCCTAGTCATTCTATCAGGAAGTAGGAGGACAGAGTAATCAGGAATGTTAACCAACAACCATTGGTTGCCTATGCTTTATGACCACTTAGATAGGTATAACTCTGGAGAAGTTGAACATTTTTGGAGTTGTGATATCCCGGAGTCTCGGAGTGTTGAAGTCCCGAAGTGAATAAGGACCGTCCATCTCATTAAGTCATAGTCATTGGATTAATCTGGTGGAAGTATAGAGTAAAGGGAGGTGTTAGCCACTGATAAGAAATCATCGTCACTTTATGACCACTTTGGTAGGTTTCACTCTGGGTAAGTTGAACGACTCGAGATTTGTGTTATCCCAGAGTTCGAGAGCACTGACGTCCCAAAATAAATATGGATTGTCCGTCTCAATGCCGGGTTAAGTCGTGATCATTGATTTCATTGAAGTCACTTGAGAATCCATGATCATTCATCCCACAGGAGATTAAATCTCAACCGTCCAATCTACTAATGGATATGATATAAGTACTTCAGAGAAAGTTTAGTCCAATAAAGTTGGAAGATAGAAAAGGGAGAATGGTCGAAGTCTGAAGTCCAGAGGAATTGGTTCCAAGCGTCGGTATCATGATAAGGTAAAGGGGTTGATTAGAGGTGCAAAGGGCCTAGAAGTGAAAAATCTCACAGACACTTTTGAACGAGGTCCTGTGTAGAAGAATAAAGAGAAAAGTGCTAAAGGAACATCACTTAGAGTGGATAAGCATGTGGTTTCGAGTCACGGTGACAAGAAAAGTGGATTGAAGTAAGCGAGTGTGCAAAATTTGAGTTCTGTACCAGTTTGAAGGGGCTATGGAATAGTTTGACAATATTGACATACAACCATTCCATTGTCGCTACAAGATCCTGTTTGCACAAAAAGGGTGAAAGTGAATTTTTCAGGAAGCCCTAACTTTTAGATCGAAGATCAGATTGGGGCATCAAAATAATCATCGGAAAGATTACTCAAATAAGAATAACATCGAATTGTTATAATTTGGACAATGATGGTATATTTCTTCATGAATTAAGAAGAAAAAGTATCAGTAGCATTAATTGGAGGATTTCTATAATATGTATAATTCTAACAAAAATGGTTGCTTGCAGATTTGGCAGGATTAGAGATTTAATTAGATCAATTCCAGTCTATGATTGGATATCATAGTCATGGAAGCATGACATAGCTTGTAGAAGTTGTTTGAGGCAACAAATAACTACAGGGAAAGTAATGAAAAGTGGATAAAGAACTCAAGAATAGTGGAACAAAAGTATTAGTCAACATCTATAGGATCTGAATGAATTGCAAATACAAAATCAAGAAACCTCACATAAGACATGAAGCTAGCAGGTGAATAATGTTAATTATGGGCATAGAAAGGAAAATTGTGACTTCCCAGCCTTTAAGGAGGATATATGTAGACAATTGAAAAGATTAAGTGTGAAATAAGTAGTTTGATGGACAACTAGGAGTAATAGTATTTGATTCAAGAATGTTGTGGTAGTAGAGTGATGGAATGTTTGAGTTATTCCATTTGAGGGTGTTGGAATGTTTCATAAAGTTAAAGATGGATATGACTACCCAAAAGGAGCTGCTACAAATTGATTACATTGGTTGCATTCCAGAATGGCCAAATGAAACTTGGTTGGTGTTGTAGGTGAATCCCCCTATGGACAAGTGGATTCCCTCTTGGTCTCTAAAATCCTAAGGCCAAGAAAGAAAAGTGATTAACATGGACACTGAATTCCTTTTAAGTCTAATCAAGCTAATAAATGAAAGAGAAGGAGAAAGATATGAACCTTATTAGCAACATTTTTCCTTGCAAAGTCTTGGCTGAGCTTCGATCTTGAGCTCCTTGATAGGTCCTGTAAAACAAACAAAGGTACAAAAGACTTCCTACTCTACTGAGATAAGCTCAAACATAGATCCATCTACTGCAGACAAATTCATATGGAACACACATAAGTTTGAAAGAAACATGCCAAGCATTGATTATTAATTAGAACAAGTAAAAGTACTTACAATCCTTTGAATGAAGGTGCAACAACTTCTTCCGGTTCTCCTTGTCCAACCCCTTTGCTCAATTAATATCCACTGATTTATTTGATGAAATCTCACTCACGAGATCATAAGTTTGATGTAATTCTCAATCTCCATCCCCTGTCAATACCACTTATAGGATCATAAGTTTGGTATCATTCTCAATCTCCATATGTGCCTTTCACCATGAGAAGGCCTCCTTATATAACCTTGGAGAAGTTCAACCACTTGAGAGATATTTGGGATAAGTTGAGGGTTCCTCTCCTTCAGTTGAGGATCTTCCTTAAGATCATGCCTTGACCATATATTCAAATCCAACTACCTTCAGGAATTGAGGGTATCTTCCCTGATTTGCCTCAACAAACCCAAAATTTGCTGAGAAAAAGGGTAGCTCTCCGCCATAAGGGTGAAAAGGGTGCTCAAACACTCCCCCAAAGAGGCTCAGGGAGCACCAACACTCCTTTATAGTGGGTAGGGGAGCACTCCTCTACAAAATTAAGTTTTGAGTGGTTTTTCCAATGGAAAAAGGCTTGTACCTCCTTTCAAGTGATTGCTCTTCTTCCAAACTAACCTTTAAGGTGTCTTAGGTGTCCTTATGATGTTGTTAGAGGCACGACATATGAAAGATGGTAGTATGATTTTTGTGACACTTGCAACACTTATAGTCAATATGCGACACTTGCGGACAAGATGCGACACTTACAACACTCGTAATGACAACACTTGCGACACTATCGAAGTGAGTAATTTTGAGGTGTAACATATTTCCCCCCAAAGTACGAAGTTAGAAGACGATGATGACTGAAGTACTTTGTAGAATTTTTAGAGCAAGGGTATGGATGTAGAGAGACCGAAAAAATATGCACACAACCATCAAACAAATATTATGACATGTTTCAAAATCCAAGGCATGCATACCTATGCTTGAGTGATAAAAAAATTTTAGGTATGGCCGCCATAAAATACATCGTGGATCCATAATTATATTGAAAAAAGGTATAGCCACTGAAGATACATTGTGGATCTATACTCCTATGACTTGAACTGATCGTAGCCACAAATAATACACAGTGGATCTATGAGATGACAAGACATAGCCACAACCAATACAAAGTGGATCTATGTAATAGTATATGTGCCATAGTTCAAAAGAACTCCTCCGCAACCTGGGCAAAGTACATAAGAGTGAAAAATCAACCCAGGGTCTTCTTACCGATCCCGATGTAGTATGAATCTAACCATGTGAATAGATGTCTTGATGTTGAACATGGCATAAACCACTTGATTACCGGTGAATGATGTAAACTGTTAACAAGCGCGAGGGAAATCACCATTGATGTCAATGATTCCCAAGGTACTCTAGTACATTCCAACGAATGTGAATAGATGAGCTGAATTCGAACATCCATGGAATCATCCGATTAGAGGTCAATTATGTAAACCCACTTTCGAACACGAGGAGGCCTGCCATTGAGTCATGCATGTCCAAAGGTACTAATTGGTTTCTAAGTCTAGTTCCTGGATAATGTGCTGAAGTCGACAGGAATAGACTCGTTGAAGGAGGGCCTTGATGTATCCCCCATCAACGACATGAATCTGACATCAAGATGCAATTTGTAGATAAAATGAACATGGACTGGCACAGGTATTGAAATGGATATTTTTGATGGCTGACTCTCGAGGCAGATACTTTGCTTTAACACTGAGGCACATCAGCAGAAACGTGACGTGGACCAAAAATTGATAATGCAGTGGATGTTGTGACCTTCGTCAGGTGACCCAAAGGAGTAAAATAAACTCAGAGGATTGGTTCAGTGTAGAGGTTCAGTGGATTAAAATGCGTGCAAAGATAAAGTACCGTGTTCAAGGGCGACTGTAAGAGTTACTGGTAGTGTTCTAAAAAACTGCTTGGCTTGCTTCTTTCAATTTTTCCCCCATCCAGATAGACGAGTACCTCTTTTTAATTTAACGAGCTCGAGGAGGGTAACACATGCTCTATATGACTCACCTTCGGTAAGTCCCTCTTCCTTTATTTAGAGAACTGGAAGAAGTAAGGGTTCGGTCCCATATGGGCCCTTCAATGTATGATTGTTTAATGAGTCCAGAGAAGGTAAACTCAGAGTCTTGTGAGGCTGAAAAAGAGATAAATTATCACTTGAAAGATGCCCTTTCAAACCTTTTAACGAGTGGGAAAGGAAGCAAGATCACTCGAAAATCTTTTCATGTTTAGAGAGTCTGAAAATAGTTTAAAGAAGACTCCAGGGGGTTCCTTTTTCGTATATCCATGCAAGTCCGAAAAAGTGATAAAAGTCTTTCAGTTACATTCTCATGTTTTTTCGATCACGAGAAAGAACAAAGACCAAGATCGGTACTCTTCCCCCAGCTTGAAATCTAGTGGCTTAGCTCTAGAATGATCATCAAAGGCTTGAGACATGCCCTCCAAGGTTCAAATCATTCACCGACTTTGAGGTTGTCACCAATTTCTCTACTGGACGGAGAAAAAGGATAAGAGTGGATGAAAATAAGGTTAAAGAGAGGTGATTGTTTCATTTTTTAATGAGATTGACATAGAAAAATAACTATGCTTAGGGCTCCGAGTTCAATCCCCAGCTATCTATTTAATTTTTTAATGAGCTTGATACAGAGAGGAAAACTATGCTCAAATCTTCTGTTTCATTTTTTAACGAGCTTGCCACAGAGAAGAGAAACTATGCTCATGACCTTTGTTTCATTTTTTAACGAGCTTGCCACAAAGAAGTGAAACTATTCTCATTGACTCTCCGTGATCATGGCTTCCAAGAGAATAACACTCTAGAAGGACACCATGTCAAGGGACAAAACTCGGTCATGGATTCCAGGAGATCTTCACTGGATGGAAGAAAATCACTCTAGAAGGAACACATGTCGAGGGCCACGATAGGGTTAAGGAGATCAGGCTCCAATAACCCTACCGAAGATATCACCATGTCAACTACCAGATCCAAATTGTCTGAAGTTGAAGTCATGGGAGATAACACCAGATAATTGACATGCGGCGGGGGTGATACTGTCGTCATATAAGAACCATTCAGGGAGGTAATCCAGTTAGGACTGATGAATGAAAGTTGATTAATAGTCACCATTCTTTCATAGTGTGGGAAATATATCACACAAAAAAGAGTGGACACAATAGCTTTCATGGCATAGACATAATCTCTCCCAAGGAGTAAAGAGAAATCCAAGGGGTCTCAGACTACCATGACATCAATAAAGACAGTTTTCCCTCCCAAAGTTATGAAAAACTGAGGAAGGGTTCCTAAAGGTTGACTAGTTCTTCTGTTAAAAGCTAACATATTCTGTGTAACTGGCACAAGCTGAGGACAACCCAAAGCATGTCAAGCAATAGAGGAAAAAATACTAATGGATGCACCTTCATCTATCAACATTTGAGGAACGTCCCAACCACAAACCTATATTGTAATTTGGAAAGGAATGTGAGAGGGAAGACGAGGTCCTGTTTGCGCACCCCAATAGAAAAGGATGGCCTCATTACTTAGAGGGGGTTTCACGGGAGAATGAGTAATGCCCCCCAACATGGTAGATTCTGTATCAACAAGAAAAATGTGGGAAATATCGAGTTTACTCTCTTGAGGGAGAGTATGATCGATCGATGATGGGATCAAATAGACCATGCAGGCACTCTTCAGAGGAAGAGTAGGATTGGTCGATGATGTAACCAGAGAAATCACTTTGGCACTCTTCGGATGAAGGGTGGGATTGACCAAGGAAGGGACTGGATCAGTCACTTTGGCACTCGTCAAAGGAGGAGTGGGATCGACCGATGACAAAACCGAATCGACCACTTGGGTTTCATTCTCCAAGGGGAGAATGGGGTCGATGGGTGGAAATAGATCGACCTCTTTCATGTCACTCTCTAACGGGAGAGTAGGGTTGACCGAGGATGAAAACAGATCGACAACTTGGGCTACACTCTTTTGATGAAGAGTAGGTCTGATCGATGACATAACTAGATCAACTACTTTGGTGAGTGGTTCAACTGAGGATGAAACTAGATTGACCACCTAATCAACTGGATTGACCGGGGATGGAACCGAATTGATCAGCCCATCAACTAACGATGGGTTTGGAGAAAGCTTATGATAACCTTTTGGAAGTTGAAGTTTTTCCAAAAGAGAAGAAGCCTCATCCATACGAGGACAAAGGTGAGAATAATGATCACCTTTGCATAACATGCAAGGGAATTCGACAGTTGTCTTCTTCTTACCAACCTTAACGTCACCAGTTGACAGGGTATCATTAGCATGACCGACAGAGGCCGATGACATGGAGGACCACATTTCTAATACCTTGGGAATACTAGGGCAATCCCTCAGAAAGTGGTCACCCTTACAAAGATTGCAAGGGAATTTGGGTTTCAGATTCTTCATTTTAATCTTGTTGACCTCATCAACACTCCCAGTACTATTAACAGTAGCTGGTTGTTGGGATTGAACATATGATGTTGTTGGAGCCTTGGTCCTTTTTAGGCTCTTCTTCTTCTTCTCTTTTCATTTCTTCTTCTTCTGATCAACCTGACCACTTTCTTTAGAGCTTTCACTAGACAAAGAAGGAGAAAGGGAAGGACACTTAATGGGTGAAGAAGAAGAAAAGTTGACATGAGGTTGATATGTGGGTGGTGTTCTGACATCTAAATTATTAGGTGTAGTTGAAACATTGGGAGGATTCGAGATCACCGGAGTGGGGAACAACCAAACCGGTAATTCGATGGTGAGTCCCGGAAGACTCAGTGTGGCAATGTACAGAGGACCAAAGTTTCCAAAAGAAGGAAAGGTATAAGTTTCCCCAGGAGAAGGGGTTCCTCCATTGGTACTCTCAGGATTGGATGTCATTAACACTGACTCGACTTAAGGTCCACTAAGTAACACAGCCAACACACACTATGAATCTGAGAAGCAAACAATCAAACAAACCTTCCCACAATGAAACCACTAGTTGGTGATGAAATCCAACGTCGCGAGATCAAAATAGGAAGAGGCGAGGATAGAGTGGGTGGATCAGTTACGTTGGCGACCTGCTTAACAGACTTACGCCTTGGTGCAAGCTTCCATGCAATAATTGTGGATTTATCCTCCAAGGATCCCAAGTGAGTTTGACCAATGTCTTCTCCAGGTACAGTGAGACTTCACTTCACCGTCACTTTGTGTGGGACCCTAAATATTATGGCTACTAAGGTCACCAATTCATAGTCAACCCCTGGGCGAGTACAGTCGCTAGTCCGATCCGAACGTATGGGCAGGATAACAAGTATGAAATCAAATTGAGAGGCTCCCACACATAATTGTGGGTATACCCTCAAGTGACCCCCAATATACGATCCGACCACTACAAACAATTGAACCACAGAGGTATAATCTCCATAACTCACTCGAATGTGACCTCGTGCGTAACCCCTGTGTGAGAGGGGGATCCCAGAAAGCCTATACAAAAATTGGATTTTCTCTCCCTATCACAAGATGATAAGTTTGTTTGATAGCTTTAGAAATTTATACTTTCAACCTATTCCAAATCCCTACACCTTAAACTAATGTAGGTTTGCTAACAAAGATGTAAAAAGTATGATAAATTTTAGTTAAGCGTTGATTTTAGTGGCTGTTGTTTACTTAGAGGTGTATGAGAGTGAAAAATGATGATATTATGACTCAGTTCCCAAAACATGCATAATAAATGATAAGCAATCTTTTCTTTCAATAAATGTCTAATTAAGGGAAGGAGAAGGATTTTCCTTTTCATTGTCAAACACTAAGATGCAATGACCTCATGCAATAGTCCTCAATAAGGAATCCAATGCAATGATAAAATGTTTATATGTGAATGATAACCAGTAGATGTAAATCTTTCTATGCTAATCGGCCTTCAAGAGTTGTGAGATTTAAGCAATTTGGAAGAAAACTTCACATAAAACAAAAGACACCCTTGTTGTGATAAAAAAGAAACAGGAAGCCAAAAACTCAAAAGGGAGGAAAAATATATTGGACAAGATGACTCAAAGATCAGAAAGAAAAGTACAAAAGACCTTTGAAACTCCTTACAAGGTTTTCACTCACTCGGATAAACGAGAAGAAAACGACAAATTGATTCCAAATCGTCATGGACAAAGAGTTATTTCAAAGTAAGGACAAATGTCAAAAAATCCAAACAAGATATGATTAATACTTAGAAATCAAATAATTGGAGGACACACTAACACTAGTACATTTGGGTCAAATTCCGACGGTGCATTCGATGCAATTGCCACTTTATATTGTCGGGAGAACGACAAACAACGGACCCCCTCAAACGTCGTTTCACATGACGTCTCTTTTCCGACGACATAGATTTTGTCGCTATTGCGATGTCTTGGAGGTGGCAAGACTGACGTCTTGAACGTGGCAAGATCGACATCTTGAACGTGGCAAGAGAGACGTCCTGAACGTGGCAAGAGAGACGTCTGGAATGTGGAAAGAGAGACGTCTTGAACATGGCAAGATCGACATCTTGAACATGGCAAGAGAGATGTCTTGAACGTGGAAAGAGAGACGTCTGGAACGTGGAAAGAGAGACATCTTGAACGTGGCAAGAGCGACGTCTGGAACGTGGAAAGAGAGATTTCTTGAATGTGGCAAGACCGACATCTTGATCGTGGCAAGAGAGACGTCTTAAACGTGGCAAGACCGACATCTTGAACGTGGCAATAGAGATGTTTAGAACGTGGCAAGAGTGACGTTAAGAGGTATCATCTTCGACGTGGTTTCTATGGGAGTGACACTCCAAGATGTTGCAATAGCGATTGCATTGTAGGTATTTAAAAAAAAAATACAATATCAATACTGAGAGGGACAGGTACATTAACCTTTTCTAAGATACTAGCCATATCAATATTTAAATCTATATCATCAGTCTTAGGAAAGGTTGGTTGAGGAGGAGGACTAATTTCCAATGGTATAAAGGGTATTTTCTAATGAGGTTTAGGATCACTAGGATATTTCTCAGGTGTGTTATCACACGAACTCACAATTGTTGAGCTAAAGTCCAAAAGCTCAAGTGAAATCATGCGTAATAAGACTACAAAAATATACTAGAGAGTAAGTCTCTATTTTTAGATAGGATCAAAATAATACTATACTTTCTTGGGTACGTCAAAACAAGTGCCATCCAATACAAGATCCTATATACCAATGAGTTAGTTGAGCAACATAAATTCCAAAGCCTTCACTAAAACCTCTGACAATTTGTTTGACATTTAGCAGAAAATTATATCATCAATAATACAACTTGAATTCATTGCAGGTATTGCTTTGTATACTTTGGCTAGCACAACAACTTCACACATAGAATGCAAGTGTTCTATATATATACATTGAGTAGAAGAGCAAATTCATAGAATGAAAATTGTAGCAATTCGAAACAACCATAACAAATTTGGACTCCAGATATAAAGCTCATAATCTCCCATGCCAAGACATTTGAAAATGCCAAACCATGTAAAATTCAATATCCCAATACTCGGTCAGAACAAGGGGCGAAAAAAGACAAGTTTAAATACTTCAACAACTATATCAGATTTGGCCTACAAATATAGAACACATATATATTCCAAGTTTAGTTTCAAATAACAACCAATGTTACTGTTATATACACAACTAATCCATCTAGTTTCAAATAAAAACCAATGTTAACTATCATATACACAGTTAATCCGTGTAGTAGATATATTAAGTGACCGAACATTAGTTATTTTTCAAACATGATCCAAGAACATGACAGGCCAAAGTAGAGTATTGTGAATTTGTTCAAATGGCTTCCTGTATTGCACATTATGAGGAAGGTGCACATCCAAACTGCAGATGGTCTCACAGATTTTAGATAGAATCTCAAGAAAAGAAACATCCATATATCGAATTACTATATTCAATATATACGTGATATGTTATCTAAGTCTGCAGATGCGCCCATTTAGCCATAATTATTTACACGCTCACATTCATCAATCCATTCAGAATACCTGCAAACATTTTCAGAAATACAAATGGCTAAGTCATCCATAGAGCTATTTATTACTCCATTGCATATTAAATCCCTCTCCTCCAATTCAATAAGGACGACCTTTGTTCAATAATTCAAACCTCTATAAATATCAACTATTCATCTGATCTAATTACACTACTAAAAAAGGCATGTGCCAAAACCCAAACACTAAAATATATGGTTCAGAAAGATTACACATCAATGGGCTCGCTCAATACTATCAATTCCAATTAATTCAAGAGAAGATATTATGTTTAGTAAGGGCCCAAAAGTAGAAAAGTCACTTGTGAAAAATAATACTACATAAAAATAACCTTAGGAAAACACAAAAAACTTCACTGACCATTTATTGAGTTGTTGAAACTCTCCTGGCATATCCTGCATGAAGCCTCCCCGATAAGATCTTTTTGATCATTGAATGAATAAAAATGTTAGAGCTAGAAAAATGTCAAACTGTAAGGCTTCATATAGTCAATAGACTAAATGCCAACCTGCAAGGCTTACTTTTAATGTTGATTTTTTACCACATAAGCATAGTTGTTTACTTTTGACAATAAAATTCTATCATTGTGTCACAAGAAAATTTTTATTGCAGCATTGTGAAGCATTGGAGATACTAGTCTCGGTTGCAAAAGAAAGGAAAAATTAATTAGATTGAATAGGCTGCTATCAAATGTTGGAGAAAAACCAACATATCCTATGATGTTATGAAGTGA
>ML790379.1:383219-397919 GCA_009831015.1 Picea engelmannii | reverse complement strand
AACTCATAAATCACTTAAATCATTAATCATAATTTAGGAAAGTGACCTTCTAGCTAGTGGGAATTTTCAGTATATTGTCAACTATATGGGAAACTTGTCATACTATAAGGGGTTGGCCTAAAGGTTAAGACAATTGGTTGTGTACTTGGAGTTTATTATTATTTATTATATTTTCATAGAATCAAACATTGATGTCTACATATTAATATCCATTCTAGCAAGATAATGTAACCATTACATGCATTATATGTTCATAGAATCAAACATTGAAGTCCATGTATTAGTCTCCATTCTAACAAGATAATGTATCCACTATAGGAAGTAGGCCTTGTTATATATCATAGATTGTCAAAAAATGAGGTTTCTTCTATAATTATTTGCAATCAAGATTCTCATTCAATCAAGTTAATATAGATCTTGCATTTCAAATGGGTACAAGATCATGACAATGGAAAATTTTGTAGTACTCTATTAGATAATCAGTGCCCCGTGTATATTTAGATTAAGGCAAGCATCGAATTGCTTGTTGAACCCATTATACCATATGGTTAAAGGTTTTGGGGGCCTTGCTTAGGTGAGGTTCACTAGACATATATTGAAAGAATGTTATGATGTTATTGCTCATTGCATAAGGCATTCAATATTTTGTACAAGGTTTTCTCTTTCCTTCATCTAAGTCCGTCCTTTCCCTACTTAAATTAGTATTATAGTATGTAAGTAGAAATATCTCCAAAAGTCACCAAACCAATGTTTACATGACTTCCTCCATAGCATCGAGCATATTAGAAGCTAGAGATTGCATACACTTGAGCCTCCATATATCCACACTGTCGGATTTGGGAATTTATCAAACATATATTTTGGGAGTGTAAGGAAGCCAAGATCATTTTTAGAAACATCAAGGATGGAGTTGTTTGGAGTGGGATATAATTTTATCTTATTTTCAAAACTTGCTTTTTCCTTTCATGGCAAATTGTCAGTTTTAGAAACTGGTCCATCTTCTACATTACTCATTTTTTCCACTCTCTAGGCACACCTGATCGTTTAAAGTATTTAGAATGTTCTCGGGTGATTCTCTTGTTTCTTTTTTAGAATAACTTCTTTAGAACCCCACTTAGCTGACCTTTTCCTTAGTATTTGACTTCTTACCTCTTAATCATTGTCTTATCTTCATCGAGTTGCTAACTGGAGATGTGCTCTATTTCTATTTGTTGTTTTTTACAACTTCATCTATTAGGTGGGGCGACTGTCACAGTTAGTTTACCTTTAGCTGGTTAACCCTTTGGATTCTTATACTTCCTTTCAGCTTTAATCCTCTGATAGTCCTAAACACTGAAAGAAGGGGCCCACCTATTGTTTCATTATTTATTTCTTCTATTTTCATCTGACTATCAGACAAGGTGGCACCTTACCTTGCTAGGCATATAATGAGTACTAAGGGCGAGGATGGAGAGGATAGGAAGGGTCCCCTCAAATCTGTTCATACACAATGAATCAACAAGTCTGTTGTGAAGACTTTATTGCCGCATTCATTACTTCCTTCTTGCACTCCTCCCAATCTACCAAGTCAGGCCCGCATTAACTTAACACACTTGTGTTTTACTGATCATCTTTCGTAAGTCTCTCATTCTCCTCTAGAGTTGGTTCAAACTCTGGGCTCTCCGGTTGTAGTAAACAGAGCATCTGATCCTCCTAAAGCAGTCTCTTCTTTCGTCAATGATCGTTACAATCTTGTTATGACCACGACACAAGACTTCCCTCAGCATGTTTTTTATCTTTGTAAGCACACTAGACACAGGTTTCCTTCTAAATCCTGGAAGCCCAAAAAGGCACACCATCGACTAGTCATTGGCATGGACGTGGGACTTGAGGAAACCTGTCACCTCTCCCTTTGTGCCCTAGTAGGTAGATTTGCATACAAATCTAAGTTCTCTCTTTCCTTTCAAGATTGGATGAAGCATACCTGGTTCCCCATTATTGGTTATGTCCCTGACTACCTAACTCTCCCCTGTGGATGGTTTGGCCTGACTTTCAAAATTTCGGAGGACGCAGAACTCATATTGTCTAGATTCTGGGACTACGATGGAGGTAGTCTCATGATGAAAAGATGGCACACTGTTTTTGACCCTACCATAGAGTATGTCAGTCACCGACATTTCTGGTTTCTTCTACCAGGTCTATCTCTTAACCTCTGGAAAAAAACTGCACTTAAGGCCATAGGAAATTTACTGGGTCGCTTTCTAAAAGTTGACGAAGCTTGTCGCCTTTCTTCGGATAAGTGTTTGGCCCAGATACGTGTTGAGTTGGACCTACACGTAGGCTTAATGAAAGTTATTGAATTTGAATGGTGTGGTCTAGTGTTGGAACAACGCCTAGATTACCTTGGACTCCCTTTATGATGTACGCTGTGTCATAGAACACGACATCTCCGAAAGGATTTCTTTGGTAGCTGTGAATCTTCGGTTGAGGAGGAGGCATTAGAACCGGGCTTCAAAGACTCATTGTATATGGATGAAGAACCAGAGGGGCTGGGAGACTCGGTCAGCATAGAAGATTTAAGCACAGCTACTCCACAAGAAGTCGACATTGATTCTCTGTTAGGTAAGTTACAATTTTACTGCCCTCGCTTCTTTCACAAATTCTCACCGTGGGAACGATATTTCCTATTAAACTCTCCTAATTCATTTGGGGATTCGAATGTCTTTTTAAAAAAAAAACGGATTCGACAGTCCTTCCTGTGTCCCATTCTTCGAGGTTAAACCTTTCTACTACAACACCTACTGATACTTCTTCTGATGTTCCCTCTCCCAATACTACACCTATCACTTCTATCTCGATTATCTCCCCGACCCCACATCCGCCTACCTCCCATAATTCTACGAAATTTCCTTCTCTCACTGATCCACCATTTTTACCCCCTAGTCTGGAACCCATCTTCGACCCTTTGGATTCTTCACATTTCCCACCCCTGTCGGAGAGTACTAGTCCTACTCCTCTGCAGACCTTTCAAGGGTCGGAACTTATACCTAATCCAGAATTTGACCCAAGGGGAGAACATTTAGCTGAACGAGTGACTCAAGGAAAAGATTTACCTTGGTCGAGGGCCCTGGGCACTAATTTATCACCTCTCAAGACAAGAAGTTCTCATAAGAAGCAAGACCTAGCTCCTTTGTCTACAGACATACCTTCTTCTTCTTGGGATTTGAGGGTTCTTAGAGTTAAAGCCCTGGCTCGAGGTCACCCATGATGCTTCTCACCTTGAATGTTAGAGGGGTGGGAGGTACCCTCAAACTAGCCTCCATGCGCAGACTTCTCAATTATATTAAACCTAACATTATATTTCTCCAGGAGACTCTCGTTGATGATGAAAAGGCAAGAAAAATTTTACTCCCACTTCATCCTACCTGGGTTTTTAGTTCCGTGAGCTAAGTGGAGAATTTTGATGGACTTCTGGTGGCCTGGAACCCGAACATACTTGATCTCTTACCTTTTCATTATGCAGGCGACATTCTCTTATCAGGTGTTCATTTACCAGATAAAAGAGATCTTAATTTGATCAAAATTTATGGGCCGAATACAGGTCGAAGAAATTTTCGGGGTCTTTTGGAAGCTAAGGGATTACTAGACCTTAGTAATCTTATCATTGCAGGTGACCTAAATTTTTCTATTGGTTCTGATGAAATTTGGGGGGAAAAAGATTTATTGGATCCACAAGCAACTTTTTTCAGAGATTTGTTTACGTCTCATCATTTAGTGGACGTCAAGCCACCTAAAGTGGTGCCTGCTTGGCGCAACGACAGATTGGGCTCAGAAGGTATTCAAAATAGACTGGACAGATTCTTTGCATCTACTACTTTACTTAACCTTTCTAATTGTTTTTTATTGTGGCTTGATTTGCCTTTTATCTCCAACCATGCTCCTGTGTTCCTACAACTTGATTTTGGTATTATTCCAATTCAATTTACTTTTAAATTTAATTCGGATCTCTTTAAAGATGAGCACTTCAAAAACCTTGTCAGAGATGATTGGATTAGCAGAAAAATATTCCAGGCGAAGGGGCACAAACAAGATTGGTTGGAAAACTCAATTCTCTAAAAACAAAAGTAAAAAAGTGGATAGCAAAACAAAATAAAAAGGAACATTTACTCTTGGATAACATTGAAGAAGAAATAACCAGACTCACAAATGAAAGTCTAGAACTCCTCCCTCATATAGAACTTAATCCTCGTCTGATAGATCTTGAATTGGAAAGAAAAAGAATTTTGAAGGCATAAGAGGAACTTTGGAGACTTAAAAGTCAGGCTACTTGGATCCATTCTGGAGATAAGAATACTGCCTATTTTCATAGGTTTGGCAGCTTAAGAAGGAATAAAAAACATCTCTGTGAGTAAAATATGAATACGATCAATTACATACTGGGCAAGAAGAAATTAAGAAAGAAGATGTGAGACATTTCAACACCTTCTATAAAGACTCTAATAACTCTATTGTTGATCAAATTGCCTCAGTTCGCTTTTATCCAAGGATGACTACTAAAGAGGAGGTACATCGGATGGAAAGCCCGTGTACAAAAGATGAAATTCTGGAGGTACTATGGGTTTCACCAAGGACAAGTGTCCTGGTCCAGACGGGTGGTTAGTAGAGTTCTACATTTACCATTTTGATCTTCTAGCGAATGATTTATTAGATGCAGTTGAAGAAACCAAATTAATTGGTTCGGTGAACAGATCTATCAATTCAACTTTTTAAACTCTCATTCCTAAACTAAATGACCCGACATATTTTAGTGACTTCTGTCCGATTGTACTCTGCAATCTCTGTTATAAGATCATCTCTAAAATAATAGCTAACTGTATCATGCCCATTTTGTCCTGCTCAATTTTAGAAGAGCAATTTGTCTTTTTAAAAGGAAGACAAATCACCGACGCCATTGGATCGGCTCAGGAATGCATTCACAACATCAAAGAAAGAGGCTACAAGCATTGATCCTCAAAATTGATCTGAAAAAATCTTATGATTCCATAAGCTGGGACTATCTCAAATTGGTACTTCTTCAATGTGGTTTTGGCCTACATACAACCAAATGGATCATGGGTTGTGTCTCATTAGCGACATTTGCAGTTCTCATAAATGGAGAATCTTCTGATTTCTTCATTAGTGGCAGGGGACTCAGACATGGTTGTCCGCTCTCCGCATTACTTTTTACCTTAGTCATGGAAGGTCTGAGTTTAGCATTCAAGAATAAACAAAGAGAAGGATTGCTTACATGCATCAATGTTTCAAGAGTAGTTAGAATTCTACATCTTCTATTTGCAGATGATCTACTCATCTTGAACAAGAAATCCTTATCTAAATGGCAGGTGATAAAACATCTATTGACTATCTTTTGCAGTGCATCTGGTTTACATATTAATAACCAAAAATCATCATTCTATCAGTTTGGAGTACATCAATCTACCCTGGATTCTATTAAAATCACCTTCAATTTTTCAATTAATAACATGACCACTGGCTTTAAGTATCTTGGTTATATTTTGAAAGCAGACACTTACAGAGCAGAGGACTGGAACTGGATGTTGTTGAAATATGAAAACAAAATCAATCATACTTGCTTCAATTCTCCACCGTATCCGACAAATTGTTTTTAATTTTCTGTGGAATGGAAAAAAAAGAAAAAAGGGCTTTCATCTGTGCAACTGGCATCTTATAGCCAGACCTAAGAGATTCGGGGGTTGGGGGCTGAGGAACCTTTTTATCTTCAGTTAAGTTATGGCAGTTAAATCTCTCTGGTGGGCCTTAAAGGTGGATGGATTCTGGCATCGAGTCATTAAATTGAAATATTTCACATCTATATCTATCGAAAGTTGGCTCAGATTATACTTGGTTTCTCTCTTTAGGGGCTCTTCGACTTGGAAATATCTCACCAAAACTTTTCATTTTCTAGTTCATGGTCTCTCTTGGCGCCCGGGTATAGGTTCCTCGATCCACATAGGGAAGGACCAGATTCTTGGATTGGGATTGTCATCTTATTTGTCAGACGAATTGATTCAAGCACTTAATCACCGTGGTATTCATTTTCTGTTTCAGGCCTGTTGCTTACCACGACTGGGCCTTTTTGGTCATAATTGGATCACTTGCACAGATTTGAACTTAGGAGGGTCACTTGCTACAGAATGGCAGAATTATAGAAAGTTTCTTATTAACAATGGAATTCAGTTAACACAAAGACTGGATGCTCTTCATTGTCTTGGAGGAGATTGCTTAGGCAAAATCACAGTAAAAAATGCCTATGAGGTCATAGAATTAAAAAAAACATGCTTTTCTGATTAGTGGTTGGAGAACTTCTATCTGGAGATGGGATTTCCCTTTAAAACTCAAACTATTCAGCTGGCTTCTTGTGGAGAACAAACTTCTCCTATGGAACAACTTGCAACGCAAAGGATTTGAAGGCCCCATCCTTTGTTCCTTATGTATGAATGATTCAGAATCGAACATGCATCTCTTTGTCGGATGCGACATCACCTATGGTGTTTGGGTTAGAGTTTTGCATACATTAAAATTCACAGGTAATTGGCACGGTGACTTCATTTCCGATTGTTTTAAAAATTGGATACAACAAAATTCCCACTTTACTCATTTACTGGTATTTATTTGCTCGATTATCTGGTTAGAGAGGAACCTTGTCTTATTTGAGAATGGAATACCTTCTATTCAGAGAGCATCATATATAACTCTATCTTTTCTGAGAGACTTTTGCATGGAGAAGAAACGCAAGAAGCCAAGGAGACAGCTTCTACAAGATGTGACTAGAGATCCCACTAGTTTGTCTGATAGGGCAGTCTCTGGTTGGTTCGATGGGGCAGCTTCAACTTCAGTTCAGAACAGTGGTGCGGGAGTAATTATAAAGACATCATATTTCAGAACTTTTAAATGGTATTTTAACTACGGCCCGGGGACTAACACTAGAGCAGAGTTACTTGGAGCTTGGGCACTACTCACACTTGCTGTCAGGCTGGACCTATCAGAGATTTCGGTTTATGGTGACTCCAAAATAATCATCGATTGGTTATGTGGCAAGGGACAACTTCAGGTTCACAATTTGGAGGGCTCGAAGGAGAGAATTCTCGAACTAACAAGCAATTTTCACTCCATCTCTTTTCAGCATATCTTTCGTGAATACAATACAACAACTGACACTCTATCAAAACAGGTTCATCAGGCTCAAGGGAAAATTGTTTACTTCCAATGTGTGGGGGAACATGAAGGCCCCCACTTGTCCCTTGAACTTTATTAACTATGTTTTGGTTTTGCTGGGACTTAGTTTTTGTCTTTGAATCAGAGCACACAGGTTGCTACTTTTTTGTATCCTATCTCAGGAAGGATGATATATTGTTACCATCTCCTCTCTCTCAGTTGCTTTCGAGCACTTTTTCAGAGGTTTCACATTGTATTGAACAATTTATAATTTTACTATATGAATATAAAGTGATTTTTTTTTGTAGAAAAAAGAAAAAAAAAAGATCATTTGAAATTGAATACTTCCAAAGTTGGAAGGCATATTCCTTGGTCAAATCCATTGGAGGATTGCTTAATTGGAATATAGCATCGTATCAGCTTGGTGACTCTATACTTTAATAAGTCCCAATTATGTTTAATTACTAGTTTAAAAAAAAGTTCTGTCAAAGTTCTGAGCCAAAGCTAAAGGCCAAGTCCAGGGGTTCTAGAAAAGACACGCGGTCCAGATCTCACATTAAAATAAAACATCATATTTATTTTCTGCCATGACTGAAGAGTCTGAATCATGCTGATGTAACATATTTTTTGATGTATAATATAAGAATCATTTCAAAAAAAATATTAGTAATATGTACTGAAATTTAATAATAAATTATTCTAACGACCAAATTCTCCTAAGAGCAATATTGCTTATTTACTTATTCTGTATAAACCTATCATTTCCGTTCATTGGTGAGCATGTCAACCGTTTCTAATGGATTTCAGCATAGTTCTGTAAAGGAGACAAGAACTATTCCATGCATGGTTCTGGCACATGTTGATATCAGAAATCATTTGTCACATAGTAAGAAAAGCACTGATCCCAATATCTTTACATTCACATCTCAAATTTTTTGTAACCACAGATTGGACAGTATTTACAAAGATATTTATCCTCAAGCCAAGACAAGCAAAATAGGTGTGCAATGGGCAGAAAAAGTGTGAGACTGAACTCAGAATTTTAAATATTCATAGTTAATGTTACAGTGTAAACAAGACACTAACAAAATTGCCTACTTCACACCAGAACCAATGAATTAGAGTTGACACTCAACATGAGATTTCATGAGTTCATATAACCAGAATTAGAACAATTCTGAACAAGAAAAGAATATACCAATGGAGTTGGATAATTTCAGTAACAATTATAATATTTACTTTGACAAAGTCAACAACAATGAAAAAACTGAAGGGAAACAAAACATTCAAACCCTTAGATAAAAATCAAAGGTGCATAGAAAGAATCAAACCAACTTTTAAATCAGCTCCAAATATCTGAGACTTAACCTCGTTTAAAAAGTATTGTTTTATCACCTGTTTCATCATAAATTTCCCAGGCAGGCTGCTCTGATTTTTCCCTTTGAATATCTTTTTGTACACCCCTTCGGATTGGCTTCACTATAAAGAAGTACTGAATAGGATTGTCAAGATAAATCATTGCTTCATCAGAAAGGAAGCAACCATAACCTCTTAAGAAAAATAATTATGAGAAAAGCACAAGTTTATATTTATCACAAGAAAAAACAATTATTGAGAAATACCTGGAATGCCAAAAATAGAGGAATCCAACGTTTTCCCCATTGATTAGCATCAGGACCTTCAATTAACTTTTTGTCGATCAAAATTGGTTTACTTCCATTTGTTTCCACCTCCACAATCTTCTCTACCAAATAAGGAAGCCAAATTGTGCCATCCGAGAGAACCTGTATCCAACAGAACCCTGTAAGGGAAGCAAATGAGACTTTTGAAATATACAGAAGATCGACTGGTTAGCGATTCATGCCCACTGTTAGTATTGCAGCTCCCATTGTTCATATTGCAGCCTCCGTAAATCCGCTCTGCTTGATGTGGGCATGAATCACCTTACCCTCTGGTAGGGAATTTCATTGAATACATCCCTGCAGAAGAAAAATATACATAGCGCAGTCTAAATCTTTACCTGTGATACCCAGAACACCTAAAGCCTCGCTGAAGTGGCCATGTTTACAGAGTGTCGATATGGTCAAGAGATGTGGGCTCCTTCTTTCTCCTATGGGGTGATCTCCTCTGTCCCAACTTGCTGTCGATCGGGGTCGGCTGAGTGTTTTTTAGTGTGGGTTCTGAAATTTGGGCGCAGTACTGATCATTCATGGGTGGAGTTTTTTTTAGTGGGGGTTTTCAAATTTGGGCGGCAAGGGTTTTCAATAGTGGTCAAGTTTTTTTTGCTAATTTTTTATTTTATTTTATAATATATATAATTAATATATATTTTTTTGTTTTTTTGTTTTATAATATATGTTTGGTTTTTTTTTTTTGTTTTGTTTATATATTATATATTTTATATAATAATATAATTAATATATGATATAATTAATATTATATTGATGGCGCAACGGTTAAGAACATGAGTTTACTCCCTAGAGGTCATAGGTTTACGAAGATATGATTGCGATGACAGTGATGATGATGACGATGAAAATGGCGATGATGACGACAATGATGATGACGTTAATGGAGGACTTATTTGACCCAAATGTACTAGTCCTTCTGGAGAATTAATTTTTCCAACGTCACCTTTGAGGGTTTTCAATACTAGTATGTATGCAAAGTTAATGGTTTTATTTCATTAATACTGTGAGTCCACAGTCTAATCTACCATTGGTACAAATTAATGGTCTTACTGCCAGCACATGGATTCAATTTACTTCCCTTGAATATATCCACTTCTCTGCCTCTGTCAGATGGGGATATGACTCGACGTCAATCGCTAGTGTTGTAGCTAACGCTAATGGCTATGCAAAACCTTTGTAAATAAATCCACCACCACTTGGACAATTACCAACAATGGGCTCTATAAACCCTCAATCCATGGCTAACGACTCAAATCCACAACTACCAAGTCTGGTCACTATGCTTTAACTCACAATCAAGCAGGGCTACTTGAATACTCCATCATACACAGTGTTGCTTCAGGCTAAACGCGGTAAATCAAAACAACGGCCAATGGTGCGGGTGGTGCTTGCTGGGTGGTTTTCTCCTCTGCCTCTGTCGGATTGAGTTTTTCTATCTGAACCTGCCCTAAGCAACGAACGGACGATGTATGGGGAATCAAGACTAGTTTTTACTGAATTTTACGAGGTACCTCCCTCCCACCAACCTTCCTCCCACTAAGTTTATTGACATTATTATCATTATTTATTATCATTATTATCACAAATAATTAATTAATTTGTTTTTCATGTGATGCATTCTTACATTACATAGAATAGAACATTATCATGTCAAGCAATCCACCATTATGAGTTGGTTCAATTAGTTAGTATTTACTGTTAGTGTTTCACATACGAACAAAAAATGTATATAATGGTGTTTGACTTGTGCATAAACAATATTATACAATCTGTTTCTCATGCATTTGTTTGTTTCTTACTCTAAACTTCTTACATTCATTGTGAGGTCTGGTCTGTTGCAGCATATATGTCCCAAAATTCCATGATATTTATGAAAATAAGAGTGTCCACAGAGGCCATGGATCTCCGGCTAACATAATGATTGAATGGTTGTAGCAAGTGGGATGAATATGTGTGTTTTCTCGGCATCCCCCTCGTGTGGATGTGGATGATGTAGATACAGATGTGGATGTGTTATTAAAATAGATCTTTATGCAAATGGGGTCTCTGCAGAGGCACTGGCCCTCCCTCCTAATCAACCATTAAAATTTGAAGCCAGGCCTCAGAAATTTGAAATTGGGGCATAGAAAAAGAAAGCCTCAGAGACCAAATCAAGCCTATGAAATTGAAATGGGATTTTCTAAATTTGAAAATGGCCTTTGGAACTAAGCTTGTTCTCAATATAAGAACTATGGTGTTCCAGACTCCTTGAAATCGAGGGCTTTAGATATAACCTGGCCTCGGTATTTGAAATACCACCTCAATAAGACCTTACAGAAATCAACCTCAGAAATCACTGAAATAGGCCTCAGAAATTGTTGAAACCAGTCTAAGGTTAACTTGTTCAGAACTTTACTAACTCACTAAGATTATTTCCCGTCAAGGCACTGTGGCACTTGAAAAAGATAGCAACCACAAAATTGAGTACAATGACCTCAAACATTGCTTCAATTAGAGGATTTCATGTTCTTTTACTATCTATTTTTATAGTTCTCAATATTAAATTTATGATATTAGATAAAGACCTTATGAACAACTAGGTGTACAAAAATATTAAATAGAAAAATTCAAATATTTTCCTAAATAAGGCTTAAAGCTCACTTGGATAGTATATCACAATATATTGAAGTGGAACAAATATTATCAACCATGGCCCAAACATACTACAGAAAAAAGGTTTTTCATATCAACAACATTCTTATCAATTTTGCAGCTCTTAGCTTCTCTAGATGTCGAACCATTTGCAGCTTTGGTGCACAAGTATGTTTTGGAGAGAAATCCTCTCCAAAACATACTTGTGTACCAAAGCTGCCTTGTTTGAGAACCATGTGCAACACAACACCAGAGAAATTGTGTAGGCCTCCTAATTTTCTTCAAAACAAGACATATATATCATCTTAGGAGACAATGTTACAATTAGAAGCCGGATCTCCTGAAATATCTTTTTGCTAGCAAACATTTGTTCGTTTAAGAGACCATAACACATGTTTGATGGCCAAAATATTAGAACTCAATAAACTCAGTTGTGGCAGTTCCTTTGAAGAGTTTCCTACCTCAGGATAATTATTGTGAAAAAGCATGATAAGGCTCACAGTCTATGGACTCACGGAGATGTTATTGTCTACAACATAAAAAGTGGAATGAAATCCTGTGACAGGAAAATGTTGCCCAAAAGAATGGCATTAAATCTCACCTTCAAGCTGGTAAATACAAAACTTGCGAGGGCAATTTTGAACTTTGCTAATTCCCCAATGAACCTTATATTTCTGATCTTTGTTTCAATGTTCATTTGATCCTGCACAAAAATATGATTAACATATACACTTAACAGTTAAAACTTAATAGCATAAGATGACAATGGCATGTCTAACAAATAAACAAACTTTATCTCAATATAACAAAAGACCCAAAATTTAGGAAGTACCATGTAATGTTTTCAAAAAAGTCACTAACAATACCGAAATAGAAGGCCATAACCACATAGCTTCCCTTAATGCCATTAATTAATAATACAAGAAATATCTAAAAACACAAACCACAAAAGGGGAGCATAATCTACAGATCACTAGAAAGAGTTGATAAAGAAAGAGAGGATGATATTTTATGGCAAGGTAATTATGAACATTCAAAACAAAATTTATGACACATGATTCATAATTGTAGCACATGGTATCAGTCAATCATGTCAAAAACGTACAATGAAAAGAAAGGTACCTTTTTATTTATTAAAAAATTGAACTCCTCTTCTAGCAGCTGCAGAAGCATTGAAGCTACATCTTTCATGCAAGTTGACAATGTTTCCACCATTCTTGAATAATAAGGTAATAATTCTAAGGATGTCCGAGGTACATTGAATAATGTTCTCACAAGATTTTTATGGTTACTTTTTGAATTCAGATAACAAAAGTCTACCTGCAACAAAAATCATAATACAGTATTCCCATATTCATAGGGTTTCATGTCTCACCAGAAACCTCAACAAAAATATCTAATAATAAGCATGTCACTTACTGTCAACTGGTCAATAAGGTCACGACTAACACAACCTGGAAATCGTTACAAGAGGCTGTCTAAGTTTCTTGTTTGCACCATCAAGGCTTTTTACTTTATCCTTCTCATTTTCTTTCTCTCCCTTCTTATCAGTGTCTCTCTCCTTCCACTTCTCTTTTTCAACTTATTTACCCTTTTCCTTGTCTTTCTCTTCTTTGTCCTTGGACTTATCATCAATTTTCCCCTCTCTTGATCTTTCCAACTCTTGGATTCCATTTGTAGTTTCTGAAACAGACAAAGGACCTTGCTCTGACTCAAACGATAACTCCTGCAGAATGCAGTAAAATATTAGTAAAATAAAAAAACATATAAAGAAATCAAAATATATTACAAGCCCAATGATCCCAGTAATATAAAAAGTAATTAGTAAGTATATGTAAAAGATCCACCCATGAAGTGACACACATGCATGTGTGTCACTATTCATCATATTGATCTCTACAATGCCATTGAGAGTTTGACTCACAAACCACCCATACCACCATCACAGAAAGATTAGAATAAATCAACAAATTTTCTTAACACTGCGGTACTACAAAGAACAAACTGCGCCTCTAGTAATTTATCATTCATACCATCTTGAGGTTTTCTGCAATGTCCCACCTACTTGATGTCACAAATTTTTATTTGATGTTGTAGTATTTTGGTAATTTTCTGGTGTTGTATTTCCGTCAAACACTTGGTAAATGGGCACAAGTTCCATTATAAAACTCTTCCCTCTGTTTGCTGTGACTTATTTCTGACGCAAGAGGTTTGACTAACATGTTACAAGCATGTTTTAAACCTCCTAGATAAACCCTTGTTGTAGTTGTTATAATTATGGGTTGTTGTTTGGTTTAGTTTATGTAGTTTTCATGGGATGAGTGAAGTTTTGATGCCCAGTTTAATGTTCATATTACATGCCCATTTCCAAACATTATAGCCATATACCAAGGGAAATTCTTCACAAAAACAACATAACAACAAGGGAAATTACCACACAAGATATTTGATTTTTATTATATATTTATCTGAGTGTTAGAGATGGCAATAACAGTGGTAAGGACACCCTCCACAATGAAATAAACTCCAGCAATGCAGCAAACAATAAACACACACCAATATGCCCTGGTTGTAAGTGAAAATCTCCTTCGTACCATGGAGAACCCGACCCGCTTTAGCAGATACAGTCTATCCAAAATGGAGAATCGACCCAACTCCTAGATTGCACCCTCTATCAACTTGAATTGGTCCATGATCAGTGACATATAGCCACCATAGCTGGAGTCTTGGTCTACAGATAAATACGACCTCCTCCTACAGAAATCGGCCTCCCCAAGCCTGTAACTCGGCCCAACCATGGAGAAATAACAATCCAGCAAGGTACTTTGTCCTAATAGAAAAAATCGACCTCTTCCAGATGATTCGATCCCTCACATAAGAAATACCTTCTTCAATAAAAAAAACAGCTACCACAACCAAATTTCTACCTCAACAACGATCCAAAACCCTGAAATATGATTAAAATCTCCAACCAAGGAAAACCAATGAAGAATCTAAGTGATTCCAAAACCTAGTTTAATGTTCATATTACATGCCCATTGTCAAACATTATAGCCATATACCAAGGGAAATTCTTCACAAAAACAACATAACAGCAAGGGAAAATACTACACAAGAAATCTGATTTTTATTATATATTTATCTGACCTGTTACAGTTGGCAATAATAGTGGTAAGGACACCCT
>ML790379.1:325247-362593 GCA_009831015.1 Picea engelmannii | reverse complement strand
AGACATTAATTAATTTTACCATCATCTCATTGGAATAATAATAATGTTTGATAATAATGAATAAAAGAATATTTATACCAATGGTTGAAATAATTCTTGCATATATTATTTATCAACTATCATAAGATTATTGAAAGTGTCGATTTTACTCTACAATGAAAACACTGCATTCACTAAAATATGTAATGTACCCTGTTATTACAACACTTCTCAAATAATATGATACATGAAGAGAAACATTGCATATTTGGTTGTCTAAGTAGGGTTGAATTAAATTTTGATGATGATGAGTATTTTGGACAATAGATTGAGTAAAATTTGAAGTAGTAAAAATTCATTCATGTTTGGTAAAACATTGGTCGCAGAGCAATGCCATTCAAAATGTTTCAATTGAGAAATAAATATTCACAAATGTGGCAAAAACGATGTATATGTCACAAACGTGGCAAGAGAGGCGCACTATCCCCATAACATTGTGACCATGAACAAAACAACCCCTTAATACACTATGATCCCCGATGAAATCACGCCTAACACATTACGACCCCGAACACACTAATCCTCTAATACACTATGGTTGGAATTAACCCATTTGAGTCCGAACACAATCGTGATTTAATATATTGACCCAATCCCATGAACCTAGTAACCCACTAGTCATATTTGACCATCGTTAACTGTATTGATCATGGTTGATGCATGACCCCGTGAACCTCCTAACTATTTAATCCCACTGAACCCATCTCATAACCCCTTGACCCACTAAATTCATCGAAACATACCCACTAATCCATTAACTATGTAACTTACTAATCCCTTAACCCACGACCCTCCTATTACATTCACTCTAGTAACCAACTAACCCTTCACCCTTATTGACCATATTGATCTCCATTGACCATTGTTGACCATGATTGAGCACAATTCATCATGTTTGACTATAGTTGACCATATTTAACGTGGTTGACTCATATTGACCATCTTAATAACCTACACTTCTTCTAAACCTGCAACTAGCACACTAGTTTCCATTAAGGCTTAAGGAAGCTTTTCTCATGATACCATTTTACTACTCACTTGGCATCCAACCTCTCAAGTACTCGATGCTCCGACACTGAAATTTTCATGATGGTCCCAAATAGATTCTAACCCTTTACACACTATAATCATTTACCCCTATAACTCATGACATGAAAATCACACCCTAAAACATTCTAACCACTAACTACTATGACCCCAAAGCGTCGTTATTATAGCAAACTTGTCGCAACATCTGTCAAATGAAACATATTTATAGATTTTCAAACGTCGCAATTCCGACATAAAAAAAACCTAAGTGACCATTAGTATTTTGACTTGGTCAACATACTAAGGTGACCATTGGAGGGGAAAACCTAGTTTCCAAAACATTGCAATTGCGACATCAATCTTCACAAATGTGGCAAGAATGACGTCTATGTCACAAACATGGCAAGAGAGACGTTTCGGTGGAAAACGTGGCAAGAGTGATGTTAACGTGGCAAGAAATACGTCAACGTGGCAAGAGAGACGTCAACGTGGCAAGACCGACGTTACCGGGCAATATGATTTTTTTTTTTAAATTTCCTCTATTTTGCGACAATATGGATAATTTTTTCCATAACGCCGCAAATAAAACGTTATAATTTTTACAATATGTACCAGTGTAAGATAACATAAACCCTGAGAAGAATCAACAAAAAAAGACTGAGAAAAAACTACTCCCAAGAAAATTTTTGCAGAAAAAGGGGTAGCGCCCCCCCAAAAGGGGACACAGAGTGCTCCAAAACACTGTGTAAGGCTACAGGTGAGTGCCAACACCCTGGTGGTAAGTGCAGGGGAGCGCTGGCCTCTCATAACTCAAAATTGAAATCCAAAAAAACTCAGAGAAAATGCAAGAATTCAGAGTGTAAGATGGATCCAAGAGCCAAAAATCACATCTAAGGATTAGAGACACATCATGGAGAAGGTCAAATGAGTGGGAAAAGGTATAAAACAATATCTAGGAAATGAAACAAAAATCAGAGCTCCTCCCCAGTGGAGTCACCAATTTCTATTGTAGGTGAATCCCCCTGCAGATAAGTGGATTCCCTCTTGGTCTCTAGACTCCTAAGGCCAAGACATAAAAGTGCTTAACATGGAAATTGACTTCCTTTTAGATATAATAAATCTAATAAATGAAAGAGAAGGAGAAAGATATGTACCTTATTAGAGATGTTTGTCCTTGCAAATTCCTGACTGAGCTTCAATCCTGAGCTCCCTGATAGGTCTTGTAAAACAAAAAAAGGTACAAAAGACTTCCTACTCTACTGAGATAAGCTCAAACATAGATCCATCTACTATATACAAACTCATATGGAACACGCATAAGTTTGAAAGAAATAGGCCAAGCATTGATTATTAATGAGAACAAGTAAAAGTACTTACAATCCTTTGAATGAAGGTGCATCAACTTCTTCTAGTTCTCATTGTCCAACCCCTTTAATCAATTAATCTCCACTGATTTCTGTGATGACATATCACTCATGAGATCATAAGTTTGATGTAATTATCAATCTCCACCCCCTATCAATACCACTTATAGGATCATAAGTTTGGTATCATTCTCAATCTCCATATGTGCCTTTCACCATGAGAAGGCCTCCTTATATAACCTTGGATAGGTTCAACCACTTGAGAGATCTTTGGGATAAGTTTAGGATTCCTCTCCTTCAGTTGAGGATCTTCCCTAAGATCATGCCTTGACCATCTATTCAAATCCAACTACCTTCAAGAATTGAGGGATTCTTCCCTGATTTGCCTCAACAAACCCAAACTTTGCTAAGAAAAGGGGTAGTGCTCCCCCATAAGGGTGCACAGGGCACTCAAACACTCCCCCAAAGAGGCTCAGGGAGTTCCATCACTCCTTGACAGTGGGTAGGGGAGCGCTCCTCTCCAAAATTCAGTTTTGAGTGTTTTCTCCAATGGAAAAAGGCTTTTACCTCCTGTCAAGTGATTTCTCTTCTTCCAAACTAACCTTTGAGGTGTCTTAACTGTCTTTATGATTTCGTTAGAGGCACGAAATATGCAAGATGGAAGTATGATGTTTGTGACACTTGCAACACTTATAGTCAAGATGCGACACTTAGAACACTCGTAATGACGACACTTGCGACACTATCAAAGTGAGTAGTATTGAGGTGTAACAGTTGGAAAGTATTCAGACCAGGAATAATAATGCAGATGAGAAGAATGGTAGCACACAAGGAAGCAAGGATCTAAATGAATTCAAGGACAACCAAATACAACATAAATAAATAAATAAATAATTGAATTGAAATAGAAATCCACTTGAGTGCATGAGGTATACAATGAAGTTAAAATACATATGCATCAGTAGGCATGTTGACAGTGAATGCTTAGTGCATATGGATGTGTAATTGTGCATATATACATGCTTGGATATGCCTATAACATGCTTGTGAACTTAGAATAATATGTTATTATGAAATAATGATGTTATGGAAATTGAATATGACTAATGATGGATTATGTATTAAAAAAAATGGTATAGCATGGTTAAAGATGTGGATGTTGTTGCTGATTATGATTTCCATATATGTGAAGACCCATGAGGGTGGTAGGAATAGTGATTAAAATGATGAAGGAGGAAGTCTGCAAGATTCTAAAAATACCAGTTGATCAGGTAGAATCAAGTAGGTTGATAACAACCATCCATGTATGCATTTGTTACTTCTATGTTGAAGGGAATTGAGGTAAGAAATTACCTCAGTTAATTTTTCAAGATTTAAATCGATATGTAATTTCCAAAGACCTAGAGTATGTAACTATTCTTGATGCTAGAATTCATTTAGATAGATTGTTAGTTGTATATTATGTTATGATTGGTTATGTGATCATAACTGGGTTAATTCAGGAGACATAATCCTTCTATAACAATGAATATCCATAGATCTAGTCATGTGTGAGACCATAATATGGTTGGATATGGAAGGGATATAGTGCTATGTGAGTGCTCAATGGTATCTACTATATATCTGATGTTTGGAATGCAACCTCTTTACTGACACTGAAGAGCACTTAAGAATTATATTCTTGGTGTTTTGTTTGGGTTGAAAAGGAAGGTATTAAAATAGTCAAGAAAGCACTAGGAAGTGTGTGGATGATGTGTTGAGGTGTTGGCCATACCTTTCAACTCATCGTGGTGGAATTAATTACATAGTTATGTGGTATTATGTAGTCAATGCATGGATGCATTGTGTAGATGTGGCCATGGGTATTGACACATCGATTGTTATTTTATGGAAAAAAGAGATAGGGGGCTATGATTTCACTAGAGAAGGGGCTTAAGGTGATACGTATTTTTATTATATTTTATTTACCCATAATTGATTTTAAGGAGAAAAGTGGTTACGTGAGCTTCTTGGGAGGAAGGCCATGTGGTTATTTTTTTCATGTAATTATATAAACATCCCTTGTGAGTGTTTTTGGGGGTTCACTTGTTCTTATTCATTCATTGTTACACCCTTCTTACTCTTTCATTTTTGGTGCCTCATTCTTGCCAATTCATGTGCTCTTGGTATGCACATGGAAATGAATGGCTGGAAGAGGAGAGTCATTAATATATGGATATAATAAATTACTGATGATTCCAGGAGGGAATGGATTCCTGAATGCATGAGGTTGATGGAAACTAAGAAAGAACTGTACACAACTGAGAATCCTTGGAGTTTCTAGCAGGGATATTTCCTGACTAGTAGCATTGGATCTTTGAAGAGAAATGGAATAACCCAAGGGACTACATGGCAGAGAAAGGTTTTCATTTTCTTTGGGTTGTGCAGAATGAGGGGGAAAGAGAGCTGGAAATTCAGATTTACTACATGGTTTGGAAACCTGATAGCTAGTTAGCCAAATATTGTGTGTTTTAGTTTTGGCCTAGAACCCGTCCTTGTGGATTCATATCCATAGCTCGGGGGTGACCTGTTGTTGAGAGTAAAATAACAACAATGTCTATGGTTGTGAGGAATGTCCTTGGTCTACATCCAGTTGGTGAATGTTTACTTTCAATGATAAGTGCTCTTTGTGTTTTCTGTACAATGTATTTTCCATTGTATATTTAATTATCTCTTAGATATGTATTTATAATGTGCATGTCTACTGGTTATTTTCTATGCATGGTACATTGTTTATTTCTTTTATTCTATAGCATGGATCTTGATTAATGCATGTGGGTATTTCATGCTTATTTTTCAAATTAATTATTATTAGAATTCGAGCTCAGTTCAAAAGTGATTTTTTGGAGTAGCATATCTAGCCTGTGGGTAGATGGGTATGTTATAGATTAGCATGGCTAGCCCATGGGTGGATGGGTACGTTACACTCCTACTTAGAATATATAAGAATATCATCCAAAAATATAATGAAAAATTGATCTAAGTATTCTCTAAAAATACCATTCATTAAACACATGAAGACAATTGGTGCATTTGATAACTCAAATGGAACCACTATGAACTCATAATGACCATACCTTGTTCAGAAGGCACTCTTGTTGATGTATTCATATTTAATTCTTACCTAATGATAGCCTTACCTAAGATCAGTCTTGGAGAATATTTTTGCATTTTTCAGCTGATCAAAGAGGTCATCGATCGTTGGAAAAGGATACTTGTTCTTCATAGTTACCTTGTTCAACTTCCCGAAGTCAATGCAAAGTCTCAACATTCCATCATTTTTCCTCAAAAATAAAACTGGGAAACCCCAAGGTGACATAGTTGCCCCTTCTTCAAAATCTTTTCAAGTTGCATTTCCAATTCCTTCAGTTATGGTGTACTCATGTTGTAAGAGGTCTTGGATATCAGAGCTACTCCAGGCATCATATTGATGGAGAAATCAATATCTATTTTAGGGTGTAATCCTTATATTTCTTTAAATACATATTCAAACTCTTTTAGGACTACATAATATTCAATATTTGGCACCTTATATTTAGGTGTCTCTTCCATATGTGTTGCAAATATTTGACACCATTTTCTGTAACTTTTCTTTAGCTACAACACTAAAATTTCTCTAACGGTTACTATTAGAAAAACATGATCGTGGAGAAATAAAATAAAACAAATGCGGAAATAAAACATAGAAGTTACATAATACAATAGAGACAGATATTAATGTGGTTCACCTAGTGTGGGCTACATCCACCAAAGAAATTTCCAGGTCCTTTATTTTTATTATCCAAAAAAATGAAGGGATACAACCTACAAGTCAACTGTTGCAAATTCCTCTTCTTTCTCTCACAATATCCTCTCTCAAAATACAATATTCACAAGGATAAATAGTTGCAATACATTTCCCTCATAAAAGAGGGTTGCCTTCAAGGGAAAAAACCCTAACATAACTTCTACCGTTTGATTTGTGACCTTATAATGAATGGTCCAGATTTACTATGAAATTACAATATACATTTAAAAGGAAATTTTTCCTTCTGGGGATCGCTTTCCCCCAGACCCCCCAGTTGGAGGGATGAGCCCCCCGGACCCCTCAGGGAGGAAAATTATCCCTGCAACCCCCCCGTGTGGAGGGGTGTACCGTATTCCGGGGTGTACAGTCTTCATGGGGTATAAACATAGCTGAAAATAAAGACCTATGAAACATGAAGATAATCAGGATCCACAACCAACAATTACTTCCCTGGGAATTCCATGTAATGTCCTTAGGTTCCCTTCCTCATCCAACAAATTAATTCCTTATTATAATAGTCTAGGATAGCATGGCATTGGTCCAACCAATCCATACCATTTAGGCAGTCATAGGAACCTAAAGGTATGATGTTCAAATATGCCCTAGTGCTCAGTCCATTCATGTCCATTGGACATTCCTTAACCATCTCATGAATTTTTATTTTAGCTCCAATATCCAACTGCACCAACCAATGTTTTCCAAGATTTATTCTTGGCAAATGAAATCTTTCCACCATCTTAAGATCTAGATAACTATGACTAGATACTGAATCAAATAAAATAGAAGTGGTTTGGTTGTTGATCTTACCTTCCACTTCATTTATATACCAAATTGTAGCATCCCCATCAACCAAATGGGCCATGCCAACCAAAAAATTGAAATTTGATACCAAATTAAAACTTATAAATTCTATGTAAATACACATATTCATACATAATAATAATAGAAATACACATGCAACATACACAGGAAAAACCCATAAAAAATGCATAAATAACAATGCAACACATAATTTAACACACAATTGACACTTATATTTGATAAAAATATCACCAATTGCATGCAGACCTTCTACGTTCCTCCCAGCCTTAGACCACACTGCTCATAAATCTCAGCAGTGGGTCACCCCCAAGCTAGGGCTAACCTCCACCTAGGTAAAGGAATTACTAACCAAGCCGATGTATCTCATACAAAAGGAAAACTCAGTCACAAGTGCCAACTCGAATTAATAGCCTACAGTCCCTCATTCCCCACATGTTTTTCCCACCCCCAGGAAGTGTGCCCCTTCTCTGCTCAACATTCCCCTGGTTGACCCACTTCCTTTCCGGGCTTCAACAATAGATCGAACATGAAGTCTTAGAGCTCTGTAGTTACATTTTGACACCTTCAGATTCCCAAAACTTCTCTCACCAAGAGAGAATTTCTCATGGTCCTAACAACCTGCCTCTTCAATATCCTCACAGGCCTAACAACCCACTTATTCAGTCCAACTCCTAAGCTAACTAGGTACATGTACAAGTAGAGGTATAGGTACATGTACAAGTACAATGATCGTAATAGGAAGGCACATAGGACAATTGAATGAGTGAGTGAATGATCAGGGAATGAATGGAAAATGAACTAAGTCCAAACTATATGTCTACATGTTCCCAACTTGACACTTGTCATGTTGAGAGCTACCATGGAACCACTTGTCCCTATCCTTGGAACTTAGGATAAAATAATTATCCATACTTTATACTTTAAGGAATAATAATATAATATTCCTTTTGGCTTAAGCTCACTATCTTAGCCCCCCTTATCCTTAACTTTTATCGCCTTTTCCCTAACTAGTGGATTTTATCTCCCATACCCTTTTACATGGTTGGTATGTTGTTGTGATATGTTTTTCATTAATATTTGTGTGTGATTTACATTTACAATACAAAAATATTGTCCTTTTTTACCTCATGAACATTCAACCTTTGCATTTATCCAACTGATTGGTGGTGAAGGGACGAAATAGTTAGCCACTTCTCTATATTCATTAACCACTTTTTATTGTGTGAAAAGGTATGGGAAATAGGGGATTGATAAACATGATCCTACATCTCTCAAAGTAATGGAAGGATTCCTTGAATACAACACCTATAAAACCATGTTCGTAGCCACAAGATGACATGTTTTGTTTGCTAAATTTCAAGGTTATGATGATAAGGTTGTATTAAAATTTGCATAGGTTTTCGATGGAAAAATAGAATGCATTCGTGATCTTATAATTCAGGTATTAGAGAATACAATGGCTTGAGCCACTGGGTTGTTGAAGGAAGGAGAAAAGTGGTTTAAAAATAAACTAGTAGAGAAACATGTATGCATCTGATTTCTCAATTATGAGCATCATAATGTCGAATGGACCAAAGGAGTTCCTCGTTCATGGATGAGAAAGGATTGGAAAAGTATTTTGTTTACTCTCCAAAATTTCTTGACATGTGAAGGAAGGTATGCAATTAAATTTTTATACCACATCGGATTGTTACTCGATTTTGAATTAGACCTCCAGTTGAAGTTTCCTTACTACTTGTGCAAGAGTTTATGAAAAATGTCTAAGCAAGTTCAGTGAACCCTAGGAAGCCTTATGGAAATATCTATCACTATGGTCTCGTTAAATTATTGATTGAAAAATAATTGAATCTCAAAAATTATAATTGGATCGAATTCTTAAACTAGAATGGGTTCAGTCCACAACATGATGCAGTTGTTAGAGAAAATCAAGAAGAACGGAGTATTCATCATAGTCATGATGAATACCTTAGATATCATAAAGTTTAGGGATTCATATCACATCTAAAGAGGACATGAAAGAGGGAAATAATGGAGAGTAATCTAGCAGTAGAAACTCCATTAATACCACCAATTTCTCGAAGACTCACACGAAGCATGGTGAAGAAAAATAAACCACAGATTGACCAGAACATAATTCTTGTTCCTCAACAGATTTTAACTAAGCATAATTTCATTGATTTAGAACCCAAGTAGGGATATTTAAGGGAGAAATTTGATATGTTCGTTGTCCCGAAAAAAGATCTTATGGAATACATTCCCTCGGACCCAGGAAATCTAGGATTTGACCAACAATTTGGAAATGAACCTTATGCATTTGAAATTCATGATGATTATGTGACACAAGATACATCCATGAAGAAAATAGAATATTCAAGTTATATTTTTCATTCTATTTTTACTAAATTAAAGAAAAATAATAGGACAATTAAGAGATTAAATAAAGAACTTCAAAAATATGTTGTCCTGGATAGACATGTTAAGGAAGAAAATGGCAGATTAAAGGAACATGGTTTTAAGCTTCAGTGTGAGAAAAATAATTTACACAAGTTGGACAAGCAATGGTGTAAGGAAGAAAAGTAATATTTTTTTTATAACAAAATTTTGAAGAGGAGACTCAAAGAGGGGAGAGAGACAAAGAGAGAGGAAGTTTGAATATTCTGGTTAATGTTGTAGGGATCTAATGATAATTGCATAAAATCATCAATTTTGTCCAAGTTTTGAGGAATTATACGAAGATTTATTTGCATGAGGACATGCAAACCAACTGGTGTGGGGGAGATGTTGGCTTTCTATTTTGGCATACTTTGCATCACCAATTGTCTTCCTTTTTTATCAATATTCCTTATTCCTATGCCATATTTACCCATATTTAGGAAGATAATGTGCCTAACAAGGTTACAAAGCTAAAATGTTGGTTATTTCTACAATTTATGTTGGGCGCAGGCCCAGTATGGGAGAAAAATATGATGTGGGAGAAATACAATTGGAAAGAGAAGAAGCACGTGGAAAGCAGATGCATGTGTAGGAAAAGCAGTGCATGTAAGGCAAATGCACATAAAGGAAAAGAAACACATGCAAGATAGACGTGCATGCAGAAGAGGAAAGCATGTGAGGCGTGCATGCAAGAAGACCTAGCCATGATATGGTTAGGGTTTTGGTAGGAATATGTAATGGTTGGTAAGCCAAAAACATGTATAAGTAGGTACCTAGGAGGTCTATGTCGGGGGTTCATCGTTGTGTTCCTTTTTGGTTGGTCATTGTTACTATGTCGTTCTAAGAGAGAATGAATGTAAGTCTGATCTATTTTTTAAGTTGTTGAGCCGAGGAGAGGAAATAAGGGAGATCTTGAGGGTTAGATCATAGGTTGAGGAGCCTAGTGTGATCTAGCCACCTCATTATATATCTCGACCCGTGGATGGAGAATTGTAATGCACAAGGTGCTGTAGTTTTGGAAACACCATAATAAAAGTGCAGAGAAGCCAAATCTTTGTGGACGTAGATCGGGAGGGGTGAACCATGGTAGATCATGTGTTATGTGATTGAATAATGTGTATTTCCTTTACTGTCAATGAGTAGATGTTAGACAAATGCATGAATGAATAGTTAGATCTGCTATTCTATATGCATGAATAATAATGACATGATATTCAATATAAGATGAATGTTAAAATAAGAAATAAATATCAGAAAGTTTAATCCTATATCCCCACTCATTCCTAGGCTACAAGCACATGAGCGTTGCATCCACCAATAGAACTATCTCGGGTGAGACTGCACAATGCACTATGTGTACTTCGTTGCCTTCTAGTTTACCAGAGGGGCCAACAATATTAGAGGGGTTTTGTTGGAAACCATAGTAGACCTAAACTTGGGTCAATCCAAGAAAGGTATAAAAAGAGAAGTAAAAACCCAACAAATGTTTTTGTTGCTGGCTGGAACAAAATGGGATCGAGTTAATGAGATCTGTTGAAGAATCGGGAAAAAAATGTCATATCTGGTGAGGAAGCATTAAAAATAATGAGATTATAAAAGGGAATGTTTAGACCATGGATCCCAATGAAGGAGGAGATCAAGAGCTGGTTGAAAACAAAGGAACTCGAATTTACGCAGAAAGATAACAAAAACCGAAAGTTAACACCACACAAATATTTGGACAAGTACTTATTTAACGACTTGCATGAAGTATTTTTCTATGGATTCCCATGTGTGTTGCAGGGGTGGATATTGAGTTTGAAAGACAAACACCCTACAAATAAGATAAGACAACTAGAGTGGAATTCTATTGAGATTGCACAGTTACAACAAGTTGACAATAAATTTACACGAGCAATAGATTTCTGGTTAGTTGACATTGTTGCAGGATTTATCATATAATTTGTAGTATACAATGCAAAGTCTTACAACGCAGCAGAGAAAGAGTTCCTGAAGGGACCTAGAGGTAGGTATATCATATCGTTGTATACTTCTACCAATATTTTACTATATAACAAAGGTGTAATGACAATGGCATCAGACAAATAAACTTCCCTGCGTGCATGGGGGAAGGGGGGAAGCACTGACAAGAGATGGAGAAATGGAGGAAGAGATGGATAAAGGAAAGAAGGAGGAGGCCTTGGATCCAATCATGATGGAGGAAGACCAGATCAAGCAGATCATGGCAACCATTAGAAGAATGCGTAGTGGACCACCCTACCAATACAATATGAACGATAAGAAGAGAGTCATAGCCATGAGGGAAGGCTTGGAAAGTGATGAAGAAGAGGTAGAGGATCTCTGGGTTGTGGAGAATATTGAGGAAATCCTATGCGTGTCATATGAAAGGAAGACAATAGGTCCAAGTGAAGGAATCGGAGGAAAAACTCCTATCCATATCAGTGTGAGTTTTGAACCCATATATCCATGTGCAACCAATACACCAGAGATAACACCACCATTTAGAAAATCGAATTTCAGTGGAAGAAATGTAACATGAAGTACATCTACACAGGGAGAAAAAAATGGGGGAGCCAATTCAAGAAGCAATAGTCAAGGATCTACACCGTGCAGAGGTAGTAGTTCATCGTTCTAGATGGCAGGACATGATCCCACCATTAGGTTACCATAATTTAAGGGAGAGGCATCTGAGGACCCTAAGAATCACTTGTTCATCTGTGAAAAGATCTAGGAAGCAAGGAATATCATAGATGAGGACACAAAACTTACGTAGTTAGCTATCACACTAAGAGACCCCGCACTGGATTTATACACAAGCTTAGCTGCAAACAATCCACCAGGAAAAACTATAACTATTGTGGATATCAAGAAGCTACTGATAAATGAATTCTAGAAGCCTAGCTCAGAGGATAAATACATGAATGAGATGATAGAGATCAAACAAAAACTAGGAGAATCTATCTGGGATATTGACCAAAGATTCAAATGACTGAAGGGAAAGCTAAAGTATGTCATGACATATATGCAACATAGACATTTATTTGTGAATTCCCTACTACAACACATAAAATACCCTTTGAGACATCAAATTTTTCAAACTCAGGAATAGGTTCTGTAAGAAGCCTACAACTAGAAGAGAACCAATATCACAAGACAGATCCAACAATAGAGGAGCTGAAGAAGGATCTGAAGAATTTAACATTTCAACTGAACCAGAACAAGGGTAAGGACAAAAGATAAGTTGTTTGGTGTACCACATGTAGGACAAAAGGATATCGCAAGAATGAGTGCCCAACTTTCTTGTAATACATGGCAACATGACTTCCAAACCCCTTTCTGACAGGAGGACTATGGTGTGAGATCTATAAGACACATGGGCATGATCCATATCATTTTCCAATGATGCAGAAAAACCATATAGTGCCTAAGAGTTCATATTGCAACTTTTGCAAGTCAGTAGGCCATGATGACAAACATTGCAGGAAAATGGAGATGATGAGGGAAATAACATCATACACCTATACGGTGCAGGAATAAATGATGAAAGGAAAATCTTCACCACAATTTAACCAAGTACCAACCCCATTTAACACTGTGAAGCCACAATACAATACCATGAAACCACAGTATAATCCCACACAATATAATCAGGTACCTCAGTACAACGACCTGCGAGGAGATCGATTTGGCTACATAGGTGGAGGATGAGGTAGAGGAGGATTTGGAAGAGGCAGAGGACCAATGGTATGCCATAACTGTCAACAACTAGGACATTATTCAAGATAATGTCCACTGCCACCTGCGACATGTATGTATTGTCACACATCAGATCATGACACAGAAGAATGTCCGACAATATTAGGGAAGATGTAGGAAAAGAGAAATCAGAACAATCAGAATGTCCAATGGATTTCTGCCGAAGCAAGGGATGATGGAATAAATATCAACATAGTTACACACGGAGGAGATAAAATAGGAGATGACGAAATAAGACAAGATCCAACACAACAACAATGGGTGACGAAGAATGTTGAACCACAGAAGAAGTTTGATGCGTATAATGAAAATGATCTATTAAAGTAAGCCAAACAATAATTCTTGAAGCTAGACATTGCATCTACATCAACTGCACAACATACTCAGGACATACCAAAGTACGAGATTCCTTCATCGTTGGATCATGTTATCACATGCTAATTTGTATTAATTTTTCCAAAACATCTTGTCCTTATGATACCTTTCCACTCAAATTTTAAAATGTTTTCACCAGCTCCATCAAGTTCCCATCACCTAAATCCTTCACTCGACTCATAATCCAAAATAGTCATGTCCTCTATGAGTCAAAATTGGAAAATATCCCAAACCTATATCTATCCTTAATTCTTATCTAAATTCCTTGGTCCTGTTAGCACATAAAGTTGTCATGGGTCATATGTAGTTATTGTTAAGACCTAGGTCTACACCTCTGTCAAGTCTCTCTCTGTTCTACTTTCCTTCCTATAATTTTTTCCTCTTCTGGTTGATAAATATAGGCTGATCAAGTATGTTTTATGTGCAGGGAAAAACTATGAGAAAAATGCAACATTCAGAGCAGTCCATTTTGGGCTTGAAATACAAACAAACAAACGGGTTCAATTTGTAGCCATAAGATCTCAGCGAGAGAAAGATCAATCATCATATCAAGAAAATATTAAGTCATGACCGTCAGATCTCATTGGAGAGAGATCCACGGTGGGGAGGCATTGCGGGGATCAGGAATGAAATTAAAGAGTGAGCGAGTTGAGTCTCCACAATCGCTCGTGGTTGTTGATCCTAAAGCAAGGGACATGTGTCAAGCGATCTCATACTCCGGGAGGAAGCAAGAAAAAGTTGAGTGAGTAAAGGAATCCCAAAGTCCCGAAGCCCATAGTTCATCTGGACCATCCATCAATGAGGACACGCGGTGCCAGATATCTCACTTCGGAGAATTATCACTCCGGAAGGTTTGCAGAGCGAAGCAATAGAGAAATAATTACCCAAAGTTCTGAAGTAAATATCGGTCGTTCAAATCAAGAGGCCATGTGAAGGAAGATCCAATGCTTCAAAAATATGACACTTCAGAGGATTGCGTGAGAAAACAGAAGAAAACTCCCGAAGCTTGAACTTCTGAAGTGAATATCAGTCGTCCAAAACAAGAGGACACATGGAGGAATATCTCTCACTTTGGAGATATGACACTCTGGAGGATTGTAAGAAATATGCATTGAAAAGGCCTGAAGCCCGAACTCCCAAAGTAATTGTGCACCGTTGATCTCAAATCAACAAGAACCATTGATATTTGCGGCAGGTAAGAAAGGAATATCACCCAAAGGCCTGAAGTCCTGAAGTAACTAGAGACTTCCACATCAACCAAGATTGTACTACTTCGGGAGAACTTCATACCTTACATCTCGAACTCCCGAAGTGTCAAATTCCTAACATCCCAAAGTGACGAGAGACTACCATGTCAACTGGGCATGTACTACTCTAGGAGAACTTCATGCTTCAAAATCTAAAACACTCGAAGCTTGAAGTATCGAAGCATGTGGCAACCATCAATTGAGACACAGGTCACACTCATCAACCATGACACATGACACTCATTTATGGTCATTTGGTTACATCATTCATCCATTTCCATGTGACATGTGTCACCCTTATTTTCATGACATGCCAGCACAATGGCATCAGGTCAACATGTCAAATCTAGGAGATCATCCTCCAGGAGGTATTCCTACTCAACATTCAAAGTTCCCAAATGCCAAAATTGGTGCCATCTCTAAACTTCGTTAAAAGGATTCTAGATTTGGTGGACAGATAAAATTCAGTGTGGCACTAAAATAGCAGGATTACCCAGATCGAATATTGCAATAAGATCAGTGGTCGAGAGTGATTGCAGGGGGTGAAACTACGTGGGGTTTAATTTTGAAGGGCGGTCCCATAATTTAAACCATGATTTTCTCTCGGGGGTACGTGGCATTACCATGTGCATTGCGAGACGAAAGTCGGGTTACCTCAAAACCACTTCCTCGTGCCCCCGCAAAATAGAAAAGTAAAAAGGGACTTTTAGTCATTTATTTCATTGGATTATTATTTGAACGTTGGACCTTTAGAACCTTGGTGCAACCACCGTCTTCCACTTGCAACTCAACAATACACCAACTGCACGCCATTTCTGTTCACTTCCAAGTATTTTCATCACGACCATGGATCCTGTCATAACCTCAATAGAAGGACAACTGGCGAAGAAAGGAACCAAAATGCCAGGGATCCAAAATCCGGATCTCGAAACGATTTCTTGCTTATCATTGCAATTGGTTTCAGAATCAAAACATTTCTTTCTTATCATTGTAATCGGTTTCAAACTGAAGGAACTCAAATTGTATAAATATTAGGAGTTTCAAATGTGTTAAGTGTTGGCAGAAGTGCAAGGGAAGGATTTTAGCTATTAGAAACTTGAATGTAATTTTCTGAAGTTGAATAGAATACACATGCAAAAGTCTTGAAGTTTCCATGAAAAGATTCTAATGGTGGTGATCTGAGTTTTGTCTCCTCTCTTTGTATGTATTTCATGTATGCTTAAATTCCATTTTCACTATCTCCTGTTTAAATTGGATATTTAAAGGCCCATAATTCATCTTGTGATGGTCTTGTCTTAAGAAATTTAAATTGTGTTAAGTTCTTCCTAACTAATTTCATAATTCATTTATTTAATGATATGATACAATTATATGTTTCTCCCTTCTTCTTACACTCTGCAAATTTACAATTTATAACTCAGATTTATCACCTCATTTATCCTTTATCCTCCAGAGAGTTCTACCAACCAATTATTGCTTCCATTTGTTTCAGAAGTTTGACGCCATAACCCCAGGTGTCCCTCCCCTTCCTTGGAAACAAAATTATAAAAACCTTTCAAAGCAACAAAACCTAGTCATTGATTTGTTAAAGAAAACTCATATGTTAAAGACCAAGTGACGGGAGAGATCCCTCTCCGAGCTGAGTAGGCTAGTACCCAACTCTAAAGTTGGTTTGTAGGTTAACTCTGTCGTTTTTTTTATCAGTCGAACAGATTTACATAGTGCTAACAGATCACACTAATGAAGCACAACCCCTAGGACAAGTAAGTACCATAAAAGATTTTTTGCAATACTATGTGAAACTACTAAATGATCCATCATATATTAAAATATTATAGAATATACTAGAAATATGTAACACAGATGTAGAGGGAAAGCTAGAGAAGAAAATAGTTAATCACTTGCATACAAGAAGGAGGACAAGTAGAGAGTTTAGACTGAATTCCAACATTGGATATTTCAACATGGGGGATATTATACTAGATTTAGGCTCCGAAGTCAATGTGTTACCCAAGAATACATGGAAATGTATGGGATATCCCACATTAGGATATTCACCCGTTCAGCTGAAACTAGCAAATAAACACAGGGTTCTTTTTTGAAGGCTAAAAGGTGTGTCAGTATATCTGGATGGAGTGTGCACTAAATCCGATTTTGAAGTAATAGAAATAGTGGATGGCACAACACCTTATCCAACATTTCTTGGATTAGATTGGGTGTTTGAAAACCAGGCCATAATTGATTTGAATATAAGGAAGATGGCATTCGAGTTAGGAGAGTATAGAGTTGTTGTGCCACTAGACCCATTAGAAGGAGAAAGGTTTGTAGAACCCACTTGCTTAGACCTGGAGGAAATCAACCAGTTATATAGAGCCACCATGCGAGAAGAAGATTATGTAAATCTAATTGTAGATAGAGTACTCAGCTGGAGAATCATCACATCATGTGCTTCAGACTCATATACAGGGTTGGAGAATTGGTAGTATAGATTACATGAAGCATCCACAAGAAGGTGCACAAGAATAGACCGCGTTGTAAGATGGGTAGGTACAGAGATAAGAGAAAATCACAGTTTTCATGAGCTAGAACTGCGTAGAGGCACTGCAAAATGTACAACATTACAACATAATTTTGTAGTCACTTTCTCATTTGAACATGAGAACCCCAACATTGATTCATAACTCAGACAAATCAGGTGATATTTATTAAGGAACCAGAGGTTGAACTTATAACAGAGTATCAAGAACATAATAGACTGGCAGTGAAAGAACTATTGTCATGTTATCATGTGCAGGAAGAAGCACCAGATGAAGATGACCCACCCAACATTCAAATTACAAAAAATGAAGGAGAAAGAGAGGTGGAAGTTCAATATTTGGCATAAGAAGTATTTGTTGCGCCAATCAAGGCGAAGAAAGTAAATATTGGGACCAATGATAATACCAAAATGGCCAGTATTGGAGATTAATAGGATGAACAAACAATATAAATAATAATAGAGTTGTTGTGCGAGTACAATGACTTGTTCCCAACAACCTTTACAGAGATGAAAGACATAGCAGGAGATCTAGGAGAGATGAATATACCTCTCAAATCTGAGGCTAGATCAGTCAGACAACGGCCATATTGAATGAACACAATCTATAAGGAGAAAGTAAAAGAAGAAATTGACATAATATTGGAAACTAGAATCATCGAACCAGTAGAATAATCAGAATGGATAAACCCTATGGTAGTACCAGAAAAGAAACAAGGAGGGATAAGGATATGTGTAGATCTCAAGAAATTGAACGATGCTTTCCTACATGACCCTTTTCCCACCCCCTTCACAAATGAGGTATTAGAGAATGTGGGAGGCCAAGAAGCATACTCATTCATAGATGGATTCTCAGGCTACCATCAAATCAAGATAGCTCCAGAAGACATGTACAAGACCACTTTTTCCACAGAATGGGGATCCTACCAGTACAAATTCATGTGTGCTGAGATGAAGAACACACCAACAATATTCTTAAGAGTAGTCATAGTTTCCTTCAAAGAATTCATCCATCAGTTTTTAGAAGCATATTTGGATGATTGGATAATCTACAATATGTTGAAAGATCATGTTGAGGTGTTAAGGATGATGTTGGAAAGATGCAGGAAGTGTCAGATATCATTAAATATCAAGAATTGCATCTTTGGGGCACCTTTTGGAATACTATTGGGACATATATTCTATAAACAAGGGCTATTGGTGGATCCTGCAAAGGTTGCAGTCATTGGTAACTTACCACCACCCAAATCAGTATGCTAGTTGAGAGCAACACTGGGACACGCATGCTACTATAGGAAATTCATAAAAGGGTATGCACAGATCACTATGCCGATGGAGAAAATGTTGAAGAAGGATAGTGGAATGAGGATTGTCAGTGAGGTTTGGACACTCTAAAATTTGTTTTGGTCACAACACCTATACTAGTATTGCCAGACTGGGAAAAGACATTTCATGTGCATGTAGATGCATCGGCCATGGAACTTGGAGCTATTCTAGTGTAGCCCAGAGCAAGAGAGTTATACCATCCTATAGAATTTGCAAGCAGAAAACTATTAGAATCAGAGAAGAACTACAATACTATAGCGAGAAAATTCCTAGCAATGGTATATGCACTGCAAAAATTCAAACACTATCTACTTGGGAAACACTTTAAGATGTTCATAGATCATTCTTCCCTCAAGTACCTAGTCAATAAACCAATGTTGGGGAGGATAATCTATAGATGGTTACTATTGTTTCAATAATTTGACTTTGAAGTGATAGTCAACCAGGAAAGTTGAATGAAGGACCCGATCATCTGTCGGGGATCACCGATGGAGAGGAACCTATAAATTTAGAGGAAAACTTCCCTGATGCACAGTTATTTTCAGTCTAGGTAGTTGTTCGACAACACAGGTATTCCAATAGAGGATGAACAACTTCAGTAACCACTCACATAACCATATCAAAGATCAACACACCGATGTTTTCACGTGGTAAAACCCCTACAGGGAAACATCCATGGCCCCAACCAACGTGGCCACTTGGAGCAGTTTATTAATGCAATGAAAAATATTACAGAGAGATTTTACAAGAGAGTTTCTCACAATCGATCATCAGAAAATGACCCTCCATGCTCTTTAAATAGAGATAATGGACCAATCAGGTGTTAATCCACGGATCAATGGCCATTAAGATCGAGGAGAGTAAGAACTGTCGGATCACTCTATGTCAGGAACATGTCGTGACCGTCATATTTCCTAACTACAAATGCATACTAATGCATACTAAAGAAACACACTAGAAAAAACACTTTTACCTAATGACACAATAGACCAAGTAGATCTTACTAACTCCTAAGTGTCTAAATATCCTAACATCCCCCCTTAAGAACAACTTGGAATATGATTGAAGTATTTACAATAGTGACACAAGAGGAGAAGGAAGGAGGCATTAGAGCCTATCCCCCCTTAATGACAACTTATTGAACTCCTAACATAGATCAAAGTTCATAAAACTTCTCTTCTGTAAGAGACTTTGTGAAAATGTCTGCAACTTGATCTTCTATAGGGAAAAAGAGAACTTCAATAACTTGATCATGAATGAGCTTTTTGATGAAGTGCATGTGTAGCTCGATGCGTTTTCTACACTAATTTTGAACTGGGACTTTGGCGATCTTGATGGCACTTTGATTGTCACACCAAACGCTGGTTGGATGCCAGTGCTGGAATCCAAACTCTAAAAGGATCTATCGAAGCCACAGGGCTTCCTAACTTGCATTTACCACTACTCGGTACTCTGCTTCTGCTGAGGAAAGTGAAATAGCCTGTTGTTTCTTATAGGCCCAAGTGACAGGTCCTAAACTAAGGCTGAAAACATAACCTACAGTAGACTTCCGATCATCAGGGTCGCCGACCCAATCTGAATAAGTGAAACCAACCAATAAAGGAGTCCCCCCTGAACTATAATGTATCTTGAACTGAACTGTACCATGAACATAGAAAAGTATCCTTTTAGCTTCTTTCCAAAGGCTTTCATGGGGTGTTTGCATATATCATGCAACAAGACCAACAACAAAGGAAAGATCATGACGAGTATGAGTCAAGTTTAAGAGGCTACTAACTAATTGACGGTACAAGGTGTCATCAACTTCAGGACAAGTATAGGTGGAAAAAAGCTTGACTCCAGACTGGAAGGGAGAAGGGGTTGGTTTACAATCATCCATGTGAAAGTGACAAAGAAGGTCACAATATTACTTAGACTGGGAAAGAAAAATTACTTCATTGGTTTGCAAAACTTGGAGGCCAAGGAAATAGTGCAAAAAGCCTAAGTCTTTCATTTCAAATTTATTCTTAAGGTTGGTTTTCACATGGTTTAAAAGTTTTGAGTCACTACTAGTAAGAATAAGGTCATCAACATAAAGGACAAGGATTATGATATGGCTTCCTACTTTCTTGGTATAGACATTAGGATCAGAATGGCATATAGAGAATCTAGTGGCAATAAGAAAGCTATCCATTTTGGCATACCAAGCTCAGGGAGCTTGCTTGAGACCATAAAGAGATTTCTTGAGGTGACAAACAAGGCTAGAGTCATTCTGGACATAGCCAGGGGGTTGTTCCATGTAGATTTCTTCTTGCAAATCTCTGTGCAAGAAGGCGGATTTAACATCCATCTGATGGACCTCCCATTTATGTGAGGCAGCAAGGGAAAGAACAAGGAAGATGGAATTCATTTTTGCTACAGAGGAAAAGGTTTCATTATAGTCAATTCCTTCAACTTGGGAAAATCCTTTGGCAACTAACTGAGCCTTGTGTCTTTCAACACTTCCATCTGATGTGTACTTAGTTATGTAGACCCATTTTCATCTAACAAGTTTTCTTCCTTTTGGAAGAGGTACAAGATCCCAAGTATCATTTTTCATTAAAGAATGATACTCTTCATTCATTGCTGTATCCCAATCTAGATGACCTGAAGCTTCTGCAAATGTCTCTGGATCATGAGTTTCTGAAACTTGAGCCAAAAGCGAAGAGGCTCACTGTAACTATGACTGTGTCCGACGCTAATCTGGAGGATCACCGACAAGATCACCAGCTGCTTCGCGTGTTGAATGGACCCATCTAGGAAGCGATGGAGCTGGTGTTGGTTCAGGTTCAAAGGACTCATCTGGAGGAGGGTGAGTAGGCGGAGGTGAATTTTCATCCTCACTTTCATCATCTGAAGAATAAACAAAATCATAAGAAGGCACAAATGCCGAAGATGGATCACAGGCCGAAGAAGGCACAATCGTTGAATTATGCTCGCAGGCCAAGAGATTTTCATCAAATTTAACATATCTTCTAATAATAATTTCATTACAATGTGATTGAAGAAGTCTGTAACCTTTGACATCTTCAAAATAACCAACAAATATACACTTCTCACTTTTAGGCTGCAATGCTTTCCTTTTCTCATCAGGAATGTGAGCCCATGCTATACTGCCAAATACACGGAAGTGAATGACATCTGGTTTAATTTTATTCCAAGCTTCTTCCGGTATTATATTTTTAAGATCTTTTGTGGGAGTGTGATTTACTATGTAATTTGCACAGTTGATGGATTCTACCCAAAATTCTTTAGACTTAATCCCTTAGATTGGATCATACAATTAGCCATTTCTTTTAATGTGCGGTTCTTTCTCTCAGCAACACCATTTTGTTTTGGTGTATATGGAACAGTGTGTTGCATTTGGATTCCCTATGTAGTGCAGTAGCTTGTAAAATTATTGTTCACGTATTCGCCTCCATTATCTGTTCTTAACCTTTGAATTTGATGTCCAGATTGTTTTTCTACAAGGGCCTTGTAGGCGAAAAACTTGTCAAAAACTTCACTCTTGAGTTTTAAGAAGTAAACCCAAGTACGTCTGAAAAAATCATCAATGAAAGTTAAGAAATAATTGCACCCAAAAAAAGAAGGAGAAAAAAGTGGACCACACAAATCATTGTGAACAAGCTGTGAAGGACCCGAGGCGTGCCAAGAGGCACGTTTGTCAAAACTGTCTCGATGATGTTTGCTGAGAAAACAACCGACACAAACACCATCTCTGCATGAAACAAGAGGAAGACCAGTCACCATCTGTTGATTACATAGTTGTTGCAATGAGCGATAGTTTAGATGACCAAACCACTCATGCCAAAGTTTGCTCAAGTCATCCCTATGAGCAGCAAAAACTGATGAAAAAGATGATGACCCAAAGTTTTCAAACTTGTACAATCTAGTAATATCATCGGCAATTCCAGTTGCAAGAACATGCTTAGGATATTTTAGATCCTTGATTACAACTTGGTGAGCTGAAAAATCTATGGTTTTACCTTCACCTGAATGAGTGATTTGATATATTGATAGAAGGTTACAAGAAAGACTTGGAACACACAATACATCATTGAAATGACCATTATCTACTTGAATTGTTCCAGATCCTATAACACTAAGAGATCTATCATCACCAACAAATATTTTCTTGGTGTTACATTCATTTAGAGAAGAAAATATGGCTTTATCCTTAGCCATATGATAAGATGCTTCTGAAGCAATAAGCCACTCATAAGAAGAAGTAGTAGAAGTAGAATTTGCATTGAAGGAGAAACTAGAAGTAGAAAGTGCATGTTCGTGAGAAGAAGAAGTAGAATCAATATTGATGTTGTGCTTCTTCATCGTTACTTCTAAAGTTGCCATCTTCTTGAAACATTTAGACTCATCATGACTATCTTTATCACAAAAGTTGCAATGTCTATTAGTATTTTTACTTTTATTTTGCTCATTTTTCCACATTAGGAGCGGAAGCTGTCTGAGTGGGTTTGGGACCCTTATGTTGCTTGTTGTTGTAGCAAGGATGTTGCTTCTTGGGATACTTGGGTTTATCTTTATACTGGGCAACTAGGGCTTTGTTGGAGGTACTTGCATTGTTGATTACTCCAAGTTGTATGAGCTTATCTTCCTCTCTAATCAAAGAAGCACAGAGGGACTCAAGAGTGGTTTTTTCATAAGCTTTCCCTATAGCCTCTTTCATGGCATAAAAGGTAGATACAAACACATAATATGCACTACCTAGCTTAGAAAGGATAAGATATATGAAATGCTCTTCCGCCATTTTTATCTTACATTCTTCACATAAAATTTTGAGTGTTTTAAACCTAGATAAATAGTCTCCAAGGCAAGAAAAATCACTTGGAATCAAGGTCAGTATTTTATTTTCTAACTGTTGTGCTCGAATAATATTGAGTTTACCAAACATAGATTCAATCGTCTTCCAAGCTTCTTTGGGGTCATCAATTCCTTGAAGGTGGTATCTTAAATCAGGAGAGATGGACATTCCGATTAGTCCATGTGCTTCGCCATTCCTATTATCCTATTTGGATTTCTTATCATCATCAATGGGTGTTGTTTCCTTTCTCAAGGTAATCTGATACAGGCCTTTACTTCTTAATAAATCTTTCATATGGGATTTCCATTGGAAGTAGTTGTTGTTGGTAAGAAATACATTACTTGTAGAAGCCATATTAAATATGCAGATAATTTGGATTTAAAAACTGAAACTAATGATCTCGATGGAAAGATTTCAAAAAGTTATGCGGTTTAAAAAAAAACGGCACTGAAAACGGACTTCCAATGTGAGAGTTATGCCCTTTTAAAAAAAAGGCATAAACGGTAACCAAATAACCACGTGATAGTGTAAGATACTTTATGAAGTGACCCACTTATATAAAGATAAGTGAGGATCACTTTTACAATGAAGTTACTTTATAATAGAAAATATGCATGCAAAATAAAATATTAAAGCTACTTATAGTGATTCACTTTTATGCTTGAAGTCAAATACACTTTACAATTTTGGCATGAACTTTTAAAAAAAAAAGTAACAAAAGAGAGACTTGAACTCAAGACCTCTTACTTAATAAGGAAACTTTTAACCAAATGATCTAGCAAAACATATTGCAATGTTTGGAAGGAGGATTGGGGTTGTTGTTGTTGTTGTTGTTTTTGTGGAATACGGCCTTGGAGAGTGTGCAAAAAAAAACTCTTTTCACACAAGAAAGAAATTTTGCTTCTCGATGACAACAAGGGTTAGATCTTGGTTAGCTTACCCGGAAGATGCACCTTTTCCTATCTGTTTCTGATTTGCCAAGATCACACAGGGCACGGGGGAAAGAGAATACGCAGATCTAAAAGAGTAGCAACTCGGAAATAAATAAAACAAAACTAAAATAAAACCAAAAATACTACTTTGCAAAAATTTAAAAAATGTGTATTCAAGCTTTATACCTCCGGATCTGACTGTAATGGTCATATCTTGGGAAAAAAGTAACCTTTTCGAGTGAAATGAAAAGTGTTCTTGACTGAAACGAACGCTCTAGATGCAATGGAATAGTCCTCTTAGCCCAGAAATGTATGGAAATGATAGAAAATGGAGATGGGGAAACTCGGCTTCACGATCTCGATCTGCAATAGGAGCGGGTCTTCAAACAAGATTTGATACCATGTTCGACAAAACAGATATTCTAACAGAGGAAGAACACCTTCAGTAACCACTCACATAACTAGATCAAAGATCAACACACCGATGTTTTCACGTGGTAAAACCCCTACGGGGAAACATCCACGGTCCCAACCAACGCGACCACTTGGAGCAGTTTACTAATGCAAAGAAAAATATTACAGAGAGATTTTACAAAAGAGTTTCTCACAATCGATCATCGGAAAATGACCCTCCATGCTCTTTAAATAGAGATCATGGACCAATCGGGTGTTAAGCCATGGATCAATGGCCGTTAAGATCGAGGAGAGTAATAACCGTCAGATCACTCTATGTCGGGAACATATCGTGACCGTCGGATTTCCTAACTACAAATGCATACTAATGCATACTAAAGAAACACACTAGAAAACACACTTTTACCTAACGACACAATAGACCAAGTAGATCTTACTTACTAACTCCTAAGTGTCTAAATATCCTAACAGTAGCTGATGAATATTTTGCTGACATCATTGAATAATTGAGTACAGGGACTGCACCACAAGAGTTTAACACTGCGCAGAAGAAAAATCTGGTAGTCAGAGCTGCAGACTATCAATTGATTGCAGGACACTTATACAAGATGGGCACATACAACATCTTGATAATATGTGTAATAGAACATGAAATGCCTATGATTTTAGTAGAGGCTCATGAGGGAATAGCTGGAGGACATTATGCAGGAAAATATACCGTGCAGAAGGTATTGTGTGCAAGACTATGGTTACAAAATTCAGAATGCATTCGTTGGGACCATATGAAGTGAATATTGTTACAAAAGGGGGAGTTGTACAATTGAAACATTTAGGCAATACATAACTCAGAGGAATGATCAATGGGAGTCAAATGAAACTTTATAGGGACAATCGACCTCCTAGTAATTAGAAAGTTACTGTGTAGTAAGAATATATGCATATATTTTATTATAGTAGAATTAAGGGAGAGAAAATGAGAAAAAAAATAAAAAGAAGAAAAATAAGAAAATCCATAAAAAGTAAAAAGGGGATAAAAATAAAATAAAATCGATGCACATGGAGGGTCTTGATAGAATATAACTAGTAGAACAGAATAGTGCATTGCAAGAAAAATAGGGTTTGAAAACACCATACACAAAAGAGAAGTTAATGGGTAGAAAGGTTCAGTGCGCACAAACACCACAAAAAGTGAAAAAGAGACAATTGTCAGTGCGACACAATTGTTACTTCTCCATCCTACTATAAAGTCAGAAAAAGGGGGGAAGTGACCCATTGTGTTATTTTCTAAGGAGAAGAACACAAATTTGAGTGTAAGAGAGATAGAGTGCGAATTTTCCCTATCCTCTGTCGATTTGGAAGCCTACAAGTTAGATTTCCTCGCCATGTCACCATTGAGGGTTGGAGCGTCGAGCAGAACCAGACGAAACACATGGAGTAGCACTCGGGTGCCACAAACCAGAACAAACGAGATGCCCACAGTGGTGGATGTGGATGAAATACACACACTAGAGTATGAGCGGATCACATTTCATTTAGAAGAGGAGCATGAACCCGCATAGGAGCCCGAGTAACCAAAAGAGGAAGTTGAACAGATGGAATCTGAATCATCCAGGGGAAAAGGGCCGCAACAAGAAGAATCACCATGGGTTCCATGGAGCGGGGCCTAGAACCAGAACCATAGCATGAAACAAATCAAGAGGCCATACGAGAGGGTGGGGTATATCCCTACAAGGGAAAAATAAGGTGAGAGCAGAAAGCAATGCGTAGGGCGTACAACATACATATGCAGAACTAGGTATAGTGATGTTGAAAATTCCCATGGGAGTGAAGACCAATGATAACATGGTAGGAGGAGTCGATACCCTCAAATAATCTGACCATGATGTCTCTGATGCCATAAAATTCCCAGATTTGGCACCATAGAGCTACCTGGAGAGCATAGGAGAAGGCCCATCAGAAGAGCCACTGTTGGATCCTATGCACTAGATCATGGGATTGTACAACACCAACATCATGAACTTACAAGACATACCACACTTCGGGCACAGGAAACACACAAACATATGTTTCAAACAACTATTAGAAAATGTGCACGAAGGCATATTTTAGATTGTTAGGCCAGTGTCGATCAACATCGACCTCATCGCAGAGATTATAGGGATACCCATAGATGGGGATAAGTCGAAACAATACCTAGAAGACAAGACTAAGGATAAATCTATATCAGATGAGATCAAATCAAAGTATGGAATAGTATGGGGTAATAGAGGTATCAGGATAAACGACATCAATGATCCTGTGACATAATTTGCAAAAAGATTGCTCAGTTGTAAATTAATGCGCAAGTGCCGAAAAAAAGAAGTGCTTGCAGGAGTAGTAGTAGCTTTGGCACAATGCATAAAGGGGATCTCGATGAGATGGGCCCCTTATCTACTAAAATCATTCCTTGAATACTACAAGGACAAATAAGACTGGGGCTCTGAGTTCCACTACACGTGGTTACTCATCGTCATTGCACTTATGGGATGGCACGATTCTACATACACTATGTTCTTGCCAAGGATATGAAAATGTGGCACAACACGCTACACGTCATTGCGAAGAACAACAGATCCCAAGGTAAATAAATTCAACAATGACATGTTTTGTCAGTGCTTAACAGATATCCAGAACAACTTGGAGGATACATGGAGGATCTCCCTAGAAACTGTCTAGGAGTTTGGATAGATAGTGAATTTCCAGGCATCATGCCACAGCATGTGGCTATAGGAAAAGAAGGATCCAACCAAGGAGTGGTTGCAACTGAAGTACTATGTGATGATGCATGACATGCACATGGAGGTTCAAGAGTGGCCTAAGGAGTGGAAAGTTACAGAGATTCCAAGAGAAACACCAAAAATACAAATCCAGACATAGGGTAGCACAGTCCCTACACAGAAGATAGGCAGGAATGGCGCTAGCCAGAAAAAAAATACAACAATAGGTATAGTGGGGGAAAGTAGCCTAATTTGAAAGAAAAGAAGGACACAAAATAAGTCACAGCATGGTCCTACATAGGGTCCACCAGGCATAGAGCAGGCACTAAGAGCACCAACATGACAGGTGAGCGTAGAAGAAGTGCAGACATAGACATAAGAAGTATCAATGGGAGAAGGAGAAGGGAAGGATATAGACATGGATACACAGATGCCAGAAGCATATGAACCATGAGAGGCCCAAAGGAAGAGAACATGGGAGCAACCAAGTGGTTCTAGAAAAAGGAAAAGGCACACATAAAGCCTATGGAGATATCATTGATGTAAGATGACATGGAGTTGATAGCCACAATAATAGAGGATCGACTGTTAGATGTGTGCGAGAGAACCGAGAACCATAGAGATTCAATTTTGGAGCAAATCCAAGAGGTGAAAACTACACTGGAGCAGTTAAAGTTCAAAACAGAGCAACAACAACGCCAGTGAAAGAAGGGATACCGATGAGTGAGACAGTGCAGATCAAGAGGTAGGGGAATGTAAAATTCAGGATTACTCCCGACATGTTGTTCATGGATGATGAGACATCACAGAGGCCACTGAGAGAGATTGATATGATGTATGTGGCTCTTCCCAAGATTCCAACCAAAGCATTGTGGAAATTACAATTGAGCATCGCACAGGAGATTCAGTCCAGAGCAAGTTCGGATGCGACGAAATTACAATTAATGTAGGAAGATAACACCTAACTGAAGGAGTCACTTAGACAGGAAGGGAAGGAGAGACATCTATCACAACAAAAAGTGGAGGAGTTGGAGAAACATATAAGTGGAGTATTTCAAGCCATCCCCAACAATGCAGAAGCAGAATAAGCATCTTCTGAAGAGAAGATGAGGAAAATATCATAGGCCCTGGTGCAAAACAAAGAACATATAAAGGAACTAGAGGAGGGAACAATACCTACTACTCCTCCAAAAGTCCGAGCGCAAAGAGAGAAAGACACGATAACAATTGCAAAAAACATTGCGCAGAACATACATAGAGTGGCAAAACTATTGGAAAAGAGAGACCAACTACGGACACAACTATTAGAGGATGGGAACCTACAAGAGCTGTAAGGAAACAAAGATAAATTGCATGAAACAATGGTATATGTCAAGCAACGGCAGAGAACAATGTCACTTCTAGAGAAGATCAATATTGCAACAGAAATGAAGAACCTTCAGGCAGAAGAAAAATCAGTGCAGGCACATAAAATCGCACGACAGGCTCAGTTGGAGCCCCCACAAGAAAAGGAAGAAAAATTGGTTGTGGAAATCGACGCAGGGAAAGTGTGCCTCGAACAAATAGGCTTAGAGGGGGGTGACATCTTATAACCACCAGTCACTGCGTAGGTGGTCGAAGACATGTCATCAAGGAGCAACCAGGCTCAGGATTAGTGACAACGGATAACATATATGTATGAAGCAGTGGCACAAGCAGTGACAGACACTGAACTTAGGAAATGACTTGGGATGAGTCACGATGTTAGTGTTGGAGGCCTGTTGGGTGCAAGCCAAATGTGGGAGAAAATAACGACATCGGAGAAATACAACTGGAAGGAGAAGCAACATGTGGAAAGAAGATGCACTTGCAGGAAAAGCAGCATGTGTAAGGCAAATGTGCATGCAGAAAAAACATCACATGCAAGATAGATGCACATGCAGAATAGGAAAACATGTGAGGTGCACATGAAATAAGACCTAGCCATGATAGGTTTAGGGTTTTCTTTTATGGATGGTAAGCCAAAAACATGTATAAGTAGGTACCTAGGAGGTCTAGGTCGAGGATTCGTTGTTGTGTTCCTTTTTGGTTGGTCATTGTTACTATGTCGTTCAAAGAGAGAATGACTATAAGTCCGATATGTTTTGTAAGTTGTTGAGCTAAGGAGAGGAAATAAAGGAGATATTGAGGGTTAGATCATAGGATTAGGAGCCTTGTGTGATCTAGTCTGCCTCATTGTAGATCTCGACCCGTGGATGGATAATTGTAATGCGTGAGGTTTTATAGTTTTGGAAACAACATAATAAAAGAGTAGAGAAACCAAATATTTGTGGACGTATCCTAGGAGGGGTGAACCACGATAGATCATGTGTTATGTGATTGAGTAGTGTGTATTTCCTTTACTGTCAATGATTACTAGATGTTATACAAATGTGTGGATGACTAGTTAGATCTATTATTCTATATGCATGAATAAGAATGATAGGGTATTCAATATAAGTTGAATGTTAAAATAAAAAATAAAGATCACGTAGTTTAATCCTAGATTCCCACTCATTCCCAGGATGAAATCACTTGAGCATTGCAACCACCAATATAACTATCTCGGGTGAGACTGCACAATGCACTCTGTGTACTGCGTTTCCTTCTGGTTTACCAGAGGGGCTGATAGTTTTAAAGGGGTTTTGTTGGAAACCATAGTAGACCTGAACCTGGGTCAGCCCAAGAAAGCTTGCAAGAGAGAAGTAAAAACCAAACAATTTACTTTGTTTCTGATGATTTAGAAAATATTTGGATTAATCCTATTGATGGAAGATACTTCTAGTTCAGTTCCTGCCAAGCCTGAAGAGTTCTAGCCACTGTAGTTCACTTTTTTCTACTCCAGTTCAATTCCAGTTTCTGTCATCATTGATTATCATACTTTTCATTGTCCAAATGGAAATCATCCACATGATATTTCTAGATAGAAGGCTCAAGATGGTGATGTGTTCACTAGTTTTCACCAAGGTCCCTCGAGCTCAACATAATTCTTCGGTCAACATTTTCAGTCAAACTTGTTCCAAGATAGCAGAAACAATTTTGTGGGGCCAATTGTGAACAAATGAAATAGAATTTCAAAAATATGGGACATGGGTTTTGTGGAGGATGATCCCATTTAGGTGAGTTGTAGGAATTTTTCTCAAAATTGATCTGGGTGATATGAATGATTCTCTAAAACGATTTTTCTCAGAAAATGTTGTTGTGACTAGTCTGAGGATTCGTAAGACTTGGATGTTTATGATATTTATTGTAATGTATAAATATGGGTTATAAAACCCTCATAGAGATGAATATCATTGATATCACACTGCTTTATAATTGTATTATTGTTTGAAATTAATATATCAAGTTCTGGTTATTGCACATACGTGAATTAGATGTTTTGAGTTTTCAAAGTTTAGTTCATACGATATTTTCTAAGTAGCATTCTTCGATCCAGGAGACCCCCTGAGGGGGAGTGCGCTGCTCAATTAATTTAATGCTGATATTGTTTGTTTTATTAATTATGTGATTTACATTTCTGTTCATTTCCTTTTTGCAAATTCATTCATTTTCATTTACACAAGGAAACTAGTGCAACATACTTTGAATGAATAATTTATTGTTATCTCAGATGTAGGAAATCTCCTCGAATTAGATGATTGAAATTATATCATTAACAATCCATTATTTCCATGACCCTTAGTGTTTATAATTATCCTTGTGTCTTTATTAATATGTTTCTGCATCATTAGAAAATACTATGTTTTTTCTAAACTGAACAAAAACTTTGTTTTTTGCAGCTAAGGTAGTGAACATTTTTTCCTTATACATAATTAGATCGATAGACCTATACCTACTTATATTTTGCATTGCACTTCATCGAATTATGATCACCAAGTTGATGATTTAATGTACTATATTTCACCTAATTGAACCGATTGACATATCCAATTTTGCAAATTTGATTATGAAATTGTTACCTGAGGTAATTTTGTATGTCTCCTCTATTGTTTGAAATTTTCATAGTCCAAAATTCATATCAAAGAAGTTATAGTGAAAATGCCAAGATGACTTCTTTAAAACTGATTTTAGGAGAATTTAGGAACCCTAACTTCCCCAAGGTGTATCTAGGATAGTATAGAGAAAAAAAATCTAAAATTTGTACCACTTGTACACCATGATCTTGGCTCAATCTTAGCAGAGTTTCAAGGTATGAAACATCCCGAAAAATAAGTTATAGTGAAAGTTCCAAGATGACATGTTTGGAACTAATTTCAGAAGCATTGAGGAACCCTAACTTCCATAGGGAATATCTATGAACGTATAGAGAACTAGAATATAACATTTTTATAAAATGTACCCCAAGTTCTCTCCTCTATATCTCTAAAGTTTCAAGTCTTGAAGCATCCCAAAAAATAAGTTATAGTGAAAGTTCCAATATGACATGTTAGAAACTAATTTCAGGAGCATTCGAGAACCCTAAATTCCACATAACATATCTCCAAAAGAATAGAGAACCAAAATATATAACTTGTACCACATGTACACCATGATCTCTCCTCTTTCTTTACCAAATTTTAAGGTGTGAAACATCCTAGAAAAAATGTTATCACGAAAATTCCAAGATGAATTGAAACTAATTTTGCAATTCAATCTTTGTTAATCCACTTTTCATGCACACACTTTCTCTCAATGCTTTCTCTTTTTATACTTCTTCATAACCCTTAATGAAGGGAAATGTCCATTTATTAAATAATTAATTTCCAATACCATGGGAAAATACCCCAAGTACCATGAGAAAATACCCCAAACCATGGGTTTGAAACCACCATTTAACTTTTCACTTTTTCACATGCAACCTTTTTTTAATATACTTGTAGACCTATATATATAAGTTAATATTGGAAATGATGTGTGTATTGTAGTGCCATAATTTGAAATTAATGAAAAGATTAATTATTTGAAATAAATGACAATAATTCCAACAATCTCCCCCTTTGTCATTGATGACAATCTTGCCACGAAACACATAGTCCACCAGACATAGAAATAATTCTTCCCCTTTCTGCAACTCGCCTAGGAACAGAGAAAATTATCCCCCCATCTACAACTCTCCACCTTTGACATCAATCGAAAATGGATGCTCCCTTTGAACTTGCGCTTCTCCATAAGCACTCATTTGAAACTCCAGTTGACTGTATTGTCAAATCGATCCTTGGTTGACCACTTTCAAGGAAATCATTAGTAAGTAAGAATAATGATGCATGCGTGTACAACTGATGATACAGAGCGATATGAATTACTCAAACATATGATCAAATGATTCCATGACCATCCATCAATCCAACCACAATCTATCCTGGTAGTCGACACTGGTCCAAAATTATGTCTGTCACACCTCTTTTGCAAATATTTGAAAGCATGATTTCCATTCCTATGATTTTTATGGTGAGGATGATGATAGGGCATATATTTTTGCACTGCCTAATCATAGGAAGTATGCTCAGGGTCAGGTTCACTTACAAAAGTAGAATAAACCCACATATCGACAACATTGTCATATTTATGCTCAAATTCTACCATGTGAGGAACACGAAACTCATCAATTCGTTTGGCACAATCAACAGTAGGTTGATATTCTAGAAAACCAGTCTAAACTCCACCAACAAAAAATAAAATGTCCTTGGTTGCAATAAGGTTAGTTGTAAGTAGGGAGGCAACATCAACATCATATCCAAGACCAGTCTTAAGGAATGGAAAGCTTTGAAAATTGATGATATCCTCTAAGATTTAAATACTATTTTCAAACTTCAAGATTGTATTCAACATAATAATTGTTTTCTCCAGTTCCTTTCTTAAGGAAACAATTTTGAATTTCGGCTCTTCGCAATTTTCTTGCTTTTTCTTTAGTCCGATTCTCACCACTTCTTCCATCCTTCTTGCTTATTTTAATTGAATCTTTAGGTTCATGATGGTATTTTCTATTTCTTCAAATATTTGTGACATTTTGTCTTTTTAATCATGATCCTCTTCTTCATATTTTTGCAGTTTCTCCTTTTTCTTCAAATTCTTTTTCCTAAGATTCTTTGTTTTGCTTAGGGAACAAATCAGTTCTTCTTCAATATTCACTTCCCCATCAATTTTGAAATTTTCCTCTTCAACCGAGTCCATCATTTCTATCCCCTTGTCTTTATGAATATTTTTTTTCATTTCCATAAAGAGAGTTTCTTCTCTATCACTATAGAAATTGATTTCTTTAGATGGGTCACTAACCCCTTTTGATTAGAGATTATTTTTTTGCTTATAAGAGTTCTTCTTCATTTCATGGTTGTCCTAGTTTTTGTTCTTTTAGTGTTGATGATGCTTTCTCCATTTATTTACATTATGCTATTCTTCACCATCACTACTTTCATCCTTTGCATGTGGAAACTTATCAACAAAATATCCTACTTTTCCACAATTAAAGCATTTAAAGGGAATATTACATTTAATTTTTCTGGATCTTTTCTTGAGTTTCCTCACAAAATGGGATTCAATTCCATTTGATTCATTGTCGAATCTATATATTGATTAACGCTCTCCATTCTTTGTCTTATTTGAGGCTTGGAAGGATGCTTCTTTCTTTAATGTTTTTATTTCTCTACATTTCATAAGTCATGACGATCCCATGCAATTCATCCATTGTTAATGAATCAAGATCCTTCATTTCTTCAATGGTAGAAACTTTGGCGTAAAATATTAAGGGGAGTGACCTTAACACCTTTTGTATAATCAATGATTCTTTGAACTTTTCACCAATTCCACTAATGGTGTTGACAATTTCATCCACATAGAGAAGATATGTTGCAACATTTTCTTCGTCTTTCATTATCATAGTCTCGAACTATCTTCTATGAGTTTGGAGATTTGCCTTCTTATCCTTTTCATCACCTTCATATATATTTTTAAGTTTGTCCCAATTTTAGTTTTCCAATCCATAATGCATCACCTTGGAAAACTCAGATTCTGATAGACCACACAAGATCGAATTCATGTATTTTACATTATTTTTACTAGGATTCTTCCCGAGCGCATATTTTAGTGGAGTTATTGGGGTTGTATAACCAATCATGACTGATTTACAAATATCAAACCGAAGGGCCATTATATATTTTCTCACCCTTATGCTCAAAAGAAATAACTTGTTTCATCGAACAACAGAGCCATGTTTTTAGAGAAACCTTTTGGATTTCCATGTATGCTCCCAAGATATACCTTCCACTAGTTAGAATATTTCCAAAAACACTTGCTCTAATACCAATTATTGACAACACACTTATAGTGAGAGTAAAGGGGTGAATCAGTATAAGACAATTTTTTACCTTTTCAAACATTCATCAACCATATGAAAAAAATCACATTGCAGAACATGGAACACACGATTTATGGGGAAACACTTTTAGGAGAAAACCACAAAACTTATCTATAATTCTTTGTAGGAACCAACCTACTGTTAAAAATATTTGTAAGAAAAAAACTATTGGAGAAACCAATCCTCACTAGTACAAATCCTGGTAGGCACTAACCTACTCTTACAGATCTTCGTGGACACCAATCTACCAGAGAAACCAATCCACACTACTAAGTACTAATTGAGAAAGATACACCAATATATTAAAGATATTCATAGACACTAATCTACTAGATGCACCAATCCCAACCTCTAAGAACCAAATTAGAAAGAGACACCATTCTCTTATAGATATTCATAGACAACAATATACTAGAGAAACTAATCCCCATCGCTGAGCACCAACTTAGTAATATAAATCTCTATATTTGTGTGAGACACACCAACCTTCACTGACTTTACTTGCTACTTCTACCTTCACCAAGTTTTCTTGTTGCTTCTACCTTCACCGGGTTTGACCAAAATTTGAATTTCCAAATGGTAACTTTCTCAAAGCTTGTTGTTTTAGGCCTATTCCCAAGAATGAACTTGCACAACATGCCATGTATCCAATTTTACAAATTTTAATATGAAATTTTTATATGAGGTACTTATGCATGTCTCCTTTATTCTTTAAAATTTTGATAGTCTAAAGAGTCTTAGAAAATAAGTTGTAGTGAAAATAGAAAACTGACCTGTTTGAAACTGATTTCAAGAGAATTCAGGAACCCTAGCTTCCATAGGGAATATCTCTGAACGTATAGAGAAACAAGATCTGAATTTTTTTCCACATGTATGTCATGATATCACCTCTGAATCTACTAAGTTTCAAGGTCTAAAACGTCCCAGAAAATAACATATATTGAAAGTGCCAAGTTGACCTATTTGAAATTGATTTTAGGAGCATTCAAGAATCCTAACTTCCATAGGAAATATCTTGACACGTATAGAGAACCATCATCTAAATTTTGTATCAAACATGAAACAAGATCCCTCCTCTTTCTCTACAAAATTTCAAGGTCTAAAACATGCCAAAAAATAAGTTATAGCATAAGTACCAAGCTAACTTGTTTGGAACTGATTTCAGGAGAATTCAGGAACCTTAACCTCCATAGGGCTTGTCTTTGAATGTATAGTGGAAAATAATCTAACATTTGCACCAAATGTACCCCAATATTAGTCCTCTGTCTCTACAAATTTTCAAGGTATGAAACTTCCCTGAAAATAAGTTATAGTGAAAATGCCAAGATAACCTTTTTGAAACTTATTTCAAGAGCATTCATGAACCCTAATTTCCACAGGGAATATCTATGAAATTATAGCAAACCAAAATTTGAAATTTTAATCACATGTACACCACAATATCTTCTCCATCTTTATCCAATTTCAAGATCTAAAATAAGCCAAAAAAAAAAATTATCATGAAAATTCCAAGATGACCTAAAACTGATTTCGCAATTTAATATTTGCTAATCCATTTTTGACACACACACACACACTTTCTGTCAATTATTTCTCTTTTTATAATTTTTCATAACCCTTCATGAAGGGATATTTCCATTCATTAAATAATTAATTCCAAATACCAGGGGAAAATACCCCAAATGTCATGGGAAAATACCCCAAACCATGGGTTTGAAACCACCATTCCATTTTTTACTTTTTCACATGCACCCATTTTTTAATTTACTTGTAGACCTATATATGTAAGTCAATCTTAGAAATTTTGTGTGTATTATAATTTTGTAATATGAAATTAATGACAATATTAATCCTTTGAAATCAATGACAATAATTCCAACACATTACTCATACAGAGTCTCAGAAGTATATTCTCCACATACTTCTCTTGTGAGATCCAAAGCTTACCATTTTTCTGTCTCTATGTATTTCAATGCCCAATATTTGTTTTCTTTCTCCTAGATCCTTCATATCAAAAGTCATATCCATCTAAGCCTCTAACTTGTTGATATCAACCATGATTTTTCTTGCAATAAGCATATCATCAACATATTACACCCAGATAATGAATATTCCATTATCAAAACTTTTGAAATAAACATAATGGTCATACTCACTTGTAAAATTTTGGCTCACCATGAAGGAATCAAACTTCTTGTACCATTGCTTGTGATATTGCTTCGGGCTATAAAATGACTTATTGAGATTGCATACAAAACTTGTTTTGCGATCCTAAACAAAACCTTCTAGTTGTTCCATATATA
>ML790379.1:295939-317103 GCA_009831015.1 Picea engelmannii | reverse complement strand
AAAATATTTTAAAATATATACCTCTAAAAAAATGGGCATACTTTTATCTTTTAAATCAAACTTTTGGAAAATGTGTACCTCCACTAGAGTAGGGTACACATAATGAAGAACATATTTGTAATGTCTTCACCTCACCCTCTTAAACTTCAAAATATTTTAAAATATATACCTCTAAAAAAATGGGCATACTTTTATCTTTTAAATCAAACTTTTGGAAAATGTGTACCTCCACTAGAGTAGGGTTTCCACTCAACCTTCATGGCCTCATTCAAATGCCTCAAAAAGCAAAGAGTACCAACAATGAGACAAATGACTTAAACAAATGATTTGACCTTTCTCCAAGTCTCCTTGTCTTCCATGTGGCCTTTTCCCAAGCCTCCTTGACCTCTGTGCAACTTTCGAGCATATTACCCCTTGACCTTCATGCATCCTCACAATTCAAGAAACTACAAACTTTACCCTTGACCTTCATAACCTGGCTCTTCCTTCCTCACATAAAGAGCTACAAATGGTTCCCTCAACCCTCGTAACTTCATTGGGCATCTTGTTAAGACATATCTTGTGTTATTTAGAGCATGGTTGAGGGTTTATGGTTAAATACTATTTCTATCAGTACAGGTTGTGATTACATAACATTAAGGGTTTGATGTATGGTTAATGTAAGGGTTTTTGATGTCACACAAGATCAATGAGAGATATATATGAACCTATGATATAGTTGCATTATATATACTTGGATATTGGATGTGTACTCTTTTCTATCAAATCAACCACATTGTGAGAAGATACAGAGAGATCAGACAGTGACCAAGACCGATACTATGACACAAACATAGTGACATAGACATTAATATATCCAGACAAGTGATACTAGAAGATAAGTGTGCTAGTCTGTGAGTTTCAACAAACAGAGGCACATACATTTGCGGGTTGTTGTACAGAAAGGTGTGGACATCCCCGAGTTGCATAATAGATTGGTCACGTATTTGTAGGAAAGTTTTGAAGAATATTGGTACAGGTTGTGACATAATTTCAGTGACAGGATTGATAGTAATAGGTTGTGACAGTGACATCTACATGTTGTTTGATTCAGTGACAATGACATGTCATCTACATTTTTCACTTATATTTCAGGGCAGTTGAATGGGGCAAGGATAGGTGGTTTTATCCACCTTCTGGTTGTAGTTGAAGAACTAGGGGGTTGTAGCCTCCTTCTGGTTCGATCCAGATAATTGGGGAGTTGGAGCTTCCTTCACATTGTAGCTTGAGCATCTAGGGGGTTGGAGCCTCCTTCCAGTTGGAGCTGGAAAACAAAGGAAGTTGGTGCTTCCAATGAATGTACTTCTTAAATACATATAAGAAAAATAATTTCATGGTTTTCTCCCACATTGGGTTTCCACTTAAAAATATCGGTGTACTTTGTATGTGTATGATTTCTCATTGTTCATGGTTTATTTATTATGCACTTGTTGAATGATATTGGTAAACTGACCATAATGATACAACACTTATATACACTGTGTTTAAAAAGGATTAAAACGAACTATTATTGATTCATCCCCCCTCTCAATAATCTAACAATTGGTATCAAAGCAGGTCCTTCAAAAAGAAGTTTAACAAATGGAAGGAGATCATGGATTACTCTAAGATTGGGATACCACATTTTAATGGAGAATATTATTCCTCCTGGAGACAAATAATGAAGACACACATACATGAACTAGGATTTGATGTTTGGTGATCAATAGTAGATGGATACAAAGCACCAACCACTCCTCCAACATATAAAGATGGAAATAAACTTGAAGAAAATAATTCAAGAGCCACAAGTGCACTATTGAATGGTCTAACTAAATCAATATATACCAAATTTATGCATCGTGATTCCATGAAAGACATATGCGACAAACTGAATAACATATATGAAAAAGATGAGAAAGTAAAGGAAGCTAGACTTCAAATTTTCAGGGAAACAATTGAACAACTGAAGATGAATGAAGATGAAGACATAGCAGGTTGCTTTTTATGAGTTGATGAAGTAATAAATAGTATGAAAGGTCTGGGAGATGGGATAAAGGAATATGTCATTGTCAAAAAGGTATTGAGATCCCTACCAATGAGATTTGATTCAAATATTTCAGAATTAAAAGAGAGAGAGGACTTAGCTACATTGACCATGGATGAGTTGCATGGGACACTCACAACTTATGAGATGAGAAAAAATCAAGAAAATACGGTTAAAAAGGAAGCATCATCCAAATCATCTAAGAAGACAAATCATAAGAATAAGCAAAAGATAAATTCATATAGTAGCAACAATGATATCTGAGAAGAAAATGAAGAAGTAGCCAACTTCATTAGATGGATGAAAAAGGGAACCGATAAATATAAAGGTAAGATTCCATTCATTTGTTTCAAATGTGATGGTATTGGTCATTTTTATAATAAATTTTCCCATAATAAAAAGAAAAGAAATGAAGAATATGACTCTAAGAGGAAACAAATACAAAAATACAAAAGAACCAAAAAGAAAAATTTCAAGAAAATCCTTTGCACCAAAGAAGACAGTTCCTCATCAGAAGAAGATGAAGTCAATGGTAGTGATATAGAAATGGTATTATTAATGGTAATAGAAGATTCTGATGAAGAAGGATCTGAAGAAGAATATAAAGAAGCAAAATTTGACTACAGTGAAAAAATGTCTAGTGCCATATAAGTTATAGAAAGGGAAAAGAAGAAAAACAAGTCACTTCAGGAAGAATTAAAAAGAAAAGAGGGAGTTCAGCATACCATCTCTGAAGAACTAGAGAAGATAATCACTAAATTAAAAATACAAGTAGAAGAAGACAAGAGAATTGTAGAAGCACTTAGAGAACAATTAGAAGAAAGAAACGAGATCATTGGAAATTTGGAAGCAACGATTTTCACATTGAGAAAAGACCTTTAGAAGAAAAACATGCAGAAAAAATGTAAAGTTTTGGATGAGATTATTAGCAATCAAAGGCCACATCATGACAAGTTCGGACTAGGATACAACCAAACAGAAAAAGGGCCAAGATCCAAAACAACAAATCAAGAAACAAAACGAAGAAGCTACACAGAGATAGTCAAAGGATCTCTTAAGAAGGAAGAAGACAAGAAGATTCATAAATAAGATCACAAATATACTCCACCTCCCAAAATATTTATATTTCATAATCAACAACAGTCAGAAACAAAAAGGCCGCAAGAAGAAGAAGAATTCATAAGAGCAACTTCCTTTAGAATATCTTCAACTCTTAGGTACCAAACTATATTCATTGAATTTTTTTATTCATGTAACAATTTTGGACATAAGGTTGCAAATTGTAGAGAAAACAATAGGTACAGAAACAACCATGAAAGTTGTGCATGAAAAGGTTGCTCAAGAAGGCCTAGTGGAACACATAGCAAAAGATACAACATGTTTGAATCCTTGAATACTGAAGTGGAATGATACAAGTGCAACAAATTTGGACACAAGGCAAAATATTGTAGAATGACAGTTCTTCCAAGGGACTCACAAAAAAACACAAATAGTTACAGGAAGGAACCTCAAAGAATATGGATAAAGAAGACAAATAGTTTCAACAATGAATAATGCACACTCTCTCTACAAGATCAACAAAAAAACGTGGATGATATGTTGACAGTGGTTGTTCAAAGCACATGACAAGTGATAAGGACATGTTTCTCACATTGAAAAAGGAAGATATGTGTCAACATATTTTGGAAATGATAACTCATCCAGAATCATTGGAAAAGGGATAGTTAATATTGGAAGCAAAGATGCTAAAGAAAAAAATGTTCTGCTAATTGAAGACATGAAACACAATCTTCTGAGTGTAAGCCAAATGTGTGACCAAGGTAACAAACTTATGTTTGATTCACAAAAATGCAAGATACGAAAAGCAGATTCATGCAGAGAAGTAGCTACATCCATGAGAACTCCAAGAAACATATATATACTAAATGAAATTGGAAAGGAAAAGAGTTGTTTAGGAAAGGAAGATGAAGGTTGGATATGGCATAGAAGAATGGGTCACACAAATTTTGATAATCTTATCAAGTTCAACAAAAAGGAAGAATTCAGAGAATTTCCATAGATCATGAAGCCAACAAACATATTATGCAAGCATTGTCAACAAGGAAAGAAAACCAAGACCAAGTTCAAATCAAAGGAATAATCCACAAAAAAACCATTGGAAATTGTACATATTGATCTAGTTGGACCAACTAGAACAAAGGGATTGAAAGGTGAACATTATTTTATGTTATTGGTTGATGACTATACAAGAATGACAATAGTTTGTTTTCTCAGGAAGAAGTTAGAGGCATTCAGGAAAATCAAGGTGTGCAAGGAGATTATTGAAAATGAAATAGATTTGAAAATCAAATGTTTGAGATCGGACAATGGAGGAGAGTTTAATTCAAAGGAATTTATGTACTTCTATAGTGAGCATGGGATAAAGAGGCAATTATCCCTTGCCAGGACACCACAACAAAATGAAGTCATCGAAATGAAGAACATGACAATACATGAAATGGCTTGAACTAGGTTATGGATTCCAAGTTGAAAGAAGTATTTTGGGTACATGAAATACATACAAAAATTCACATTCAAAACAGAGGAATGATTATAAACAATAGTAATAAAACTCCCTACGAACTATGGAAAGGAAGACCAGTGAATGTGAATCATTTCATAATTTTTTGAAGAAAATGCTACATTCAAAGATAAGATGAAAAAATATGAAATTTTTAATCTCGTGTTGACAAAGGAATACTCGTTGGGTACTCAAGCACAAGGAAAGCATACAAATTCTTCAATCTAAAGCTCAACGAAATTGTGGAAAGAATCATTGTGACGTTTTGATGATATAGGTGGAGATGGGATAAAAGAAGAAGGCAATGATTCAATGGAACATGATCACAAAGAAGAAGTAAAGGAAGAAGAAGTAACAGAAGAGGAAGAGGAAGAAGAGAAAGAACATCAAGATCTTCAAGCACCTCCAAAGACACCTAGCAGAAAAATACAAAAGAATAATCCATCGGGTCATATTATTGGGAATAAATATGCAGGATTGAAACTAGAAGAAGGATTCATTCACCAAAACAACTGCACCTAGCACTACTATCTACAATTGATCCAGGCGTTTTTTAAGAAGCCAACAAGGATGAATTTTGGATCAAATCCATGGATGAAGAGTTAGATAAGATAGAGAAGAATGAAACTTGGGAATTGGTTCCAATGCTAAGGAAAAAGAATGTGATTGGTACAAAGTGGGTCTTTAGAATCAAATTGAACGAATATGGACAGGTTACCAGGAACAAAGCAATATTGGTATGTAAAGGATACACTCACGTTGAAGGTATAGAATTTGAAGAAATGTTTTCTCCAGTTTCTAGAATGGAAGAAATCATATTGATCATCACCTATGCATGCTACAAGAATATTAAACTATATCATATGGACATGAAATCAGTATTTCTAAACGAGGATCTAGAGGAAAAACTCTACATTGAGCAACCAGAAAGATTTTAGCTGTCAGAGAATGGAAATTATGTTTGCAAGTTGAAGAAGGCCTTGTATGGTCTCAAACAAGACCCTAGAGCATGGTATTCGAGTCTATACATATACTTATGACAACAAGATTTCAAGAAAGGGAACGCAAACAACAAGATCTACATCAAGGTAAATCAAGATAGTATTTTTTTAATTGAAGTTTATGTTGATGATATTATATTTTGAAGTGATGATGACAGGATGAGCCATAAATAATAAATTTGCAAAGCAAATGCAAAATGAGTTTGAAATTTCGTTTCTTGGAGAATTATATTTATTTTTGTGTCTTTGGATATGTTAAGGAAACCAAGGCATTTTCATTTCTCAAACCAAGTATATCAGAGAAATGCTAAAGAGGTTCAGAATTGAAGATTGCAAACTAGTTAGTACTCTTATGCAAACCAGTTGCAAGTTAAGTAAAGATGATGGTTCAAAGGATACAGATCATAGGTAGTATAGGTCAATGATTTGAAACTTAATTTATGTGACATCCTCCAGACCAGATGTGATGCAGGAAATTGGGAAGGTGGCACGATTTCAAGCAACACCAAAGGAATCACATATTTTGGCAGTGAAGAGGATATTCAAATATCTCAAGGGTACATAAGAGTTTGGATTATGGTATCCAAAAGGAAATGATCTATCATTTGTTGCATACACAGATGAAGATTGGAAAGGTTGCATTGATGATAGAAGAAGTACAAGTGAAGAAAATTTCTAATTGGGTGAGTGTTTGGTATCTTGGCTAAGCAAGAAACAATCATTAGTATCATTATATACAATAGAAGTAGAGTATATTTCAGAAGTATCATTTTGTACACATTCTATATGGATGAAACAAACATTGAAATATATATAGATTGAGTATGATGAACCCATTATGATATTTTGTGATAACACAAGTGTCATCGGTATCTCAAAGAATCTAGTGATGCACTCCAAGACGAAGCACATTCCGATCAAGTTCCATTTTATATGGGAACAGGTTGTAGAGAAGAACATTAGAGTTGAGTATGTTGGGACAAAAGAAAAAATTGCATATATCTTTATAAAACCGCTTCCATGGGAATCCTTTAAGTATCTTCGCCAGAAACTCATAATAGTTTCTTCCCCACACTGACTTTTGAATTCTTTTCTTATATGTCATAGATTTACACGAGGAAGCACCATGAAGAGGACATATGACAGTTCAATTAGGGGGAGCATCCCAAGGAGAGTTCAGTCAGGGGGAGCAACACCAAAGGAAAGTTACCTTTTCCATTGATGTCAAAGGGGGGGAAATTGATCATATGCATGGAGAGAAATTATAGAGGCATGATTCTAGAGGGAGTGATGGTCACAAGGGGAGAATTGTTAAATTATGATCTTGATTTCTTATGCATATGAATTCTTTTATTTTCTTCAACACTTTGATTCCAACTTGATACACTTCAACAATACCAAATCATAATCGAATAGAAATAACTATGTAGATGAGTAAGCATGGACATCAACAACACATACACCCTGGGAAAACTTTGTACAGGGAGAAAAACCCCAAAAAACGAAATTACTTTATTGCATTAATAATGTAAGATCACTTACAAATATCCACAATGAATGTTCTTCTCTTAAAGAGCTTGCCAAGATGAATTTGACCTGACAAAGACCTAAGAGACCTTGCTGAAATACACCTCTGATATGTTGCCTCTATTGTTGATATACAACACTGATATGTTGTTGATATATGCCTCTGATATGAAGCCTCTATTGATGATATACAACACTTATATGTTTCTTTGGTATGATGCCTCTTTATCACTGATATGCTCCTCTATTGATTCTCCCTTAATCTGCATATCAAAACTGTGTCAAAGAGAGGGGTCGACCTCTGCTTATATAGGCTGAAGAGGAGAGACTCAAAATAGTAACATGTTTGCATGCTTTAAACATAACTCAGCTTCATACTTTAGTTCAAACTTAGAACTAGACTTGATATTGGTATACTGGAGTTCAAAAATAGAACTAGATTTGAGACTTAAGTTTCAACTCAGCTTTACACTTTAGTTCGAAAATAGAACTAGACTTGCGACTGGTAAACTTTAGTTAGAAAATAGAACTAGACATGAGACTTCAGTTTCAACTCAGCTTTACACTTTACTTCGAAAATAGAACTAGACTTAAGACTTCAGTTGCAACTCAACATTACACTTTAGTTCGAAAATAGAACTAGACTTAAGACTTCAGTTACAACTCAACATTACAAGGAAATTCAAATTTTTTTTCATGGTGGATAATGTTACATGTGCCAACGCACTAGATCAATACATTTATATCATTTGCAATATTAGGAAAATCATTTTTTTCTAACTCATAGGAATTTTATATTCAACCTAACTTTTGCTAGATGCCTTGACTTTTTCTCATGGCTCACAAGGCTTGACTAGTCTCATAGAGGTTGTACATCCCCCTTGAATTTTTCCCTAGTTTGTCTATGCTCACAGAGGTTGTACGTTCCCCCTGACTTTTGCACTAGATTGTCTATGCTCACAAAGGTTGTATGTTCCCCCTGACTTTTGCATTAGACTTACGTAACATCTCATTCGTCCTGACTTTTGGTTTGAATCACAGAGTTTGTATGTTCCCCCTGGATTTTGTCGAAACCTCACAAGACTAGTTGATTCTCTAAATCTCCCTGGCTAGCCTCAGGGTGGCCCATATGGCCTCCCATTGGAGAATGATCATCGATGCTTCCAAATTTAACACTCCCTCTCATCGAGGGAGTCATTCTCAACCACACCAAGCTTGCCTCTCAGCTGCACAAACTATCTTGAGGTCAGAGTCTTGATCAGGATATCAGCTACTTGCTCTCTCATGGCTATGTACTCTAACTTTAAAGTTTTTCATTGGACCAAGTCTCGGATGTAGTGGTACCTCATGTCAATATGTTTTGACCTGTCGTGAAATACCGGGTTCTCTGTCAATTTTATGCAACTTTGATTATCACAGTGAACCACCATCATCTCGAGCTTGTCTCCAAACAAACCCAAGAACCAATTTTCTGAGCCATACTGCTTCCTTGCTAGCATCACTTGTTGTAATGTACTCAGCCTCTGTTGTACTCTATGTAATGGATCCCTGCTTCCATCTTGACCAAGAGATCATAACGGATCCTAAACTGAAGTAGTATCTTGAAGTACTCTTGCGATCCATTGGACTTCCTTCCCAGTCAACATCTGCATACCCATGCGGAAATAAACCACCACTGGATGTATATCTCAAACCATAAGTAATGGTCCCTCTGAGATATCTCAAGATGTGTTTTGCTGCAACCCAGTGTCTCTATCCCAATCCAAACATGAACTGACTCATTTCAATCACAACATAGCATATATCTGGCCTAGTGTGGATCATGTACATCAATGATCCAATCAACTGCCTATACATGGTGGGATCCACCAAATCTAAACCTGTATTAGAATCATACAACTTCCTCAGGTTGGTGACCATCAGAGTAGACATGGATTTGCAATCCATCATACCAAACCTATTTAGTACATCCACTATGTATTTTCCTTGTGCTGGAAATATCTCACCCTGTCTTTTCCACACTTCATGTGGGGCTAAATATATGCACTATTAATTCCCAACATTAAATTGTCAACCAGGGAGTCGTAGACTTAGAGGTGCAAGAACAAGAAATGTAGGATTGGAGCTTAGTCTAACCTATTCTAAAGCTGACAAACACACTTCAAAATGGAATGAATGAAAACAAAGTTGGGATTAAAATCAAAGTGCAGGAATCCAAAGTACAAGAAATGAGATCAAGTGCGTGACGTCGACGCACGCTCCCTCCATAACCCACAGGTCGGAAGGTCCACGTCAACACAGGATCTTTCTTTTACAACTGACCCGAAGAACTCCAAACGGTTCTTCTATTTCCCTATCGGGAAATATGCACCCACAACAAACTCTCACAGGATCCCCTCTTTACCCTTGGGAGATCGGACTTCTCAAATTCGTGAATCCAGTGGTCGAGCATTGGACTCTCGAATCCCCGAATCCCGATACAGTCAACGCTGACCCTTCCTTTTTCCTTTAGGGATTTTCCCTTTCATGATTTCAGCGATCGCGATGTCGTAGAACTTGTCTTCGCGAATCCCGAATCCCGATTTGCCGAAACTCCGATACACTCGGGAGATTTGAATTTTCAACGCTACCTCAACCCTGTCGGGACTTTGGACTTCATAGTATTGCGAATATTGATGTAATGAGTTTGGGACTTCACCCCACGAAACTCTGAAATGGCGTGCCACCTATCCACTTGCTGACTCCGCTGTGGCCCACACAATCCCCTTAGCTTTCGGGATATCGCGTTTCGTGATTTCGCGATTCCCGTTGCAAGGTTTACAAGATTTCCACTCATGAAAACCCGATACAAGTATCCGCGTGTAAATCCAACGACCCTTATGGTTTGGATTTACGGTCCTACTCCTCTTGAGCTTAGAACCCCTCTGAAATACTCTCGGTAACTCGCTTGCTCTTCTGTGAGATCTGATGGCTCACGAGATTTCGCGAATCCTCCTCAGAGAATTCTGACCGTCCGTCTCTTCCTCTGAGAGCTCGTCCTCCTGCGTTCCTTCGTTGCTACGTTTTCCTTTGACCACTTCGAAGGCTTCAAATTCTTTTGAAATTTTTCCAACTCTGAACCTTTCAGAAAATCCTTGCACACACTCCTTGCGGCAGATTCTCAAACACTTTCAAGTATTGAAAACCTTCGACTCTGCGCACACCTGCAACAGTAGTCTCTGAACACTTCACTCAGGTTCACAACCCTGAGACTTCACTCATCATGCGCACTCCTTGCACGGCTCATGTTCCCAACTGCACCTTTTATGTGCATGAGAACAAAAGCTATCCCTATCTGAACCCTTTGTCAATGAACTCCTTGCGGACACTTCAACTGCACTCCTTTCAGGAACTCTTGTTCAGGTAGAGAAACAATTGAAATGCATTCCTACTTCCTTTCAAACTTCAAACTCAAAACATGAAATCATATACACAACATATAAATCCAATGTGTAACAGGAAGAAAACATTCATGAGCATATCATTCAACATCAATACACAGAGAACAAACACGAAACCATGAATTTGAATCAAACTCTTTCTATTAATCCAAATATTTGTACATGGGTGTTCTTACATAGTTCTCTACATGCTCTTTCTCTCTTCAACAATGCTGCTTCTCATGCTAAGGTTACAATACACAATGAGGGTGTCTATATCGCGTTTCCCTCTTGCGCTCTAAAACTGTCTAATCTACCCATTCAATTCTACCTACTTGCATTAACTACTTTAAATGCCTTCTACCTACTAAGGATGAGAGAAAATCGCTCAAGGTCCATTACATTATACAAGTGTGCCTTCATTAAATTTCCACATTTATGTTCGCGCATCAATATCCAAGAGAAATTCAAAATTTGCACTGGCACTTGTCCAACTGTCCGTTGTCTCCATGCTGGTTTGCTTGATGTTGGCGATGCTCCTGCATCATACTCCCTGGCTCAAAAAATTTCATGGGCTCCTGTCCATGAGCTCACGCACTGTGTGTCCATGCTTCTGGATCTCTGCTTCATTCTCCCAGCTGGCATATTCAACTGGATGGTTCTTCCATTTAACCAGATACTCAAAGTATTCTTTCCGCCTGGTCCTCTTGCTCACTCTTTTATCCAGTATGCGCTCCATCTGTGGCTTTTCTACAACTGGCATCTGCTTTGTCCACTGGATCACTGGCTGCTCATTTCCAGTCCCTGTTTCCTCAGCTTTATATGGGTACAAATCTGAGATGTTGAATATCGGAGAAATTTCGATCCCATCAGGTAATTCAATCTCGTAAGCGTTTGCCCCAAATTTCTTCAAGACCCTACATGGTCCGATTTTCTTCATCTTCATCTTATTATATGTTCCTTTAGGGAACCTTTATTTCCTTAAATGTGCTAGAATCAAGTCACCAACCTCAAATTGAAGTTGTCTCTTGTGTTGATCTGCTCTGCGCTTGTACTCCTGGTTCGAATTCTGCAATCGCTCCTTCACTTGGCTGTTAAGTTCCTTCATCGCCTCTGCGAATTCTTCTGCACTAGCACTCCTAGTTGCGATCTGTTTTGAATCCCTCAGCTCAGAAACTCCTCTCGGTTGCATGCCATAGACAATCTAAAATGGACTCTACCCTGTGCTTCTGTTAACCGAGTCGTTATAAGCAAATTCTGCTTGTGGTAATATGTTGTCCCACTGGCTGTGGTGTTCTGTCACCAAGATTCTCAGTAAGTCTCCCAGACTCATGTTCACTACTTCTGTCTGTCCATCCATCTGAGGATGATAAGACGAACTAAATGACAAGTTAGTTCCCAGCTTCTTCCATAAGGTCCTCCAAAAGTGCCCTATGAACTTCGTATCTCGATCCGAAACTATGCTTCTTGGTAAGCCATGAAGTCGAATGACTTCTTTGAAAAACAGATTCGCAATGTGAGTTGCGTCACTGGTCTTCTGACATGGAATGAAGTGTGCCATCTTGGAAAATCTATCCACCACCACAAAGATCGAGTCAAAACCTCTTTGTGTTCTTGGAAACCCCAATACAAAATCCATGTTGATTGCATACCACGACCTTTTTGGTATGGGCAATGGTTGATAAAACCCCGCATTTTGCTTCCTTCCCTTCGAATGTTGGCAATTTCTGCATCTTTCCACGAATCTCTTGACATCTTCTCGCATTCCTGGCCAAAAATATGACTCATTCAATTTTGAAAACATCTTGTAGTGACCAAAGTGCCCTACCAATCCTCCACTGTGTTTCTCCTTTAGCAAGTTATCCCTCATGGAGCATTTCGGAATACACAGTTGATTACCCTTAAACAGTAATCCTTCCTGGATCATGTGTTCTATCCACTGGCTTCTATCTCTGAGAACTGGATTCTCAGCTGCTTAATATGCTTCTCTAAAATCTGGATCATCTGCGTACATGTTCCTAAGATCATCAAAACCCAACGTTTTGACTTTGAACTCCTGCAACAGCAAACACTTCCTGCTCAAAGCATCAACAACTTTGTTAGCAGTACCCGAAATATGTTTGATCACAAAAGTAAAATTCTTCATGTACTCAACCCATTTGACATGTCTCTGATTCAACTATTCCTGTTGAGTCACAAACTGCAGTGCATGATTGTCACTGTATAAGACAAACTCTTTCAGGATTAAGTAATGCCTCCATTTCTTCAATGCCTATATGATAGCATAAAACTCCTTATCATAAGTGGAGTATTTCACTTTCTCTTCATTCAGCTTCTCACTGAAGTATGCTATTGGCCTATCTTCCTGACTCAAGACTACCCTGATTGCAAACCCACTTGCATCACATTTCACCTGAAATGTCTTATGGAAATACGACAACACCAAAACTGGTTGTTCCGTGATCTTCCTCTTCAACAAATTAAAACTCTTCTCAGCTTCTTCCATCCAGTGAAAAGACTTGTGTCTTTTCTTTACTGTGTCCATCATCGCTGCACTAATTCCACTGAAATTCCTGATGAACTTTCAGTAGAAACTAGCCAATCCGTGAAAACTTCTCACCTCAAAAACATTTTTCGGTGATGGCCAATTCTTGATCACTTCCACCTTATCTAGGTCCATCCTCAACTCATCTGCAGAAATAAAAAATCCCAAGTAAATGAGCTTTGTCTTCATGAATGAGGATTTCTTCATGTTTATCAACAGTTTCTCCTGTTGCAATCTCTGCATCACTATAGCCAAATGCTTCAGATGGTCTGCCACTGTTTTACTGAAAACCAGTATGTCATCGAAATACACAATGACAAATTTTTCAATGAACTCCCTCAGGACTTCGTTCATCAACCTCATGAAGGTACTCGGTGCATTTGTTAAGACAAATGGCATAACAAGCCATTCATACAACCCTTCGTTGGTTTTGAATGCTATCTTCCATTCATCACCCTCTCTCATGTGGATTTGGTGATAACCGCTTTTCAAATCAATCTTTGAAAAATACTTTGCTCCACTCAAGCAATCCATCAGATCATCCATCCTTGGCAATGGAAATCTGTACCTGATGGTTATCTTTTTGATCACCCTTGAGTCAGTACACATCCTCCAGCCTCCGTCTTTCTTCGGACTGAGTACTGTTGGAACAACACATGGAGTCAATCTTTCCTTGACCAAACCTTTGTCCAACAACTCCTGGACTTTCCTTTTAACCTCTTCATTCTCTTGCGGCGTCAATCTGTATACGGCTTTGTTTGGAAAACTGGCTCCTGGTATGAGATCAATATGATGACTCACACTCCTTATCGGTGGTAACGAACGAGGTAATTCATCCACTACTATGTCAGCGAACTCTTCCAGCAATTCCTGAACTTCTTCTGGTAAATCATCCACCCTTGTGTTGGTCAAAACAATCTTTGGTTTCTTGACCACAATGAATTGCAGTTCTTCCTTCTTCTTAACCTATGTAAGAAGTTCCTTCCCACTCATGAGAATTATTTTGTTGCTTACTTCCAGCTTCACCTCCTTATCCTTAATTGGAAGCAACATGTGAGTCCTCCCATTCTTCTCTAGGGTGTATGTGTTCATTCTCCCATCATGAATCACATTTCTGTCATATTGCCATGGTATACCCAGCAATAGATGACAAACATCCATAGGAATGACATCACATAATATCTTATCATTATATCCTCCTATCTTAAATTAAACTAAACATTGTTTAGTGACAGTTACCTGATGTCCTTTTTGTAGCCACAAAACTCTGTATGGGCTTGGATGATCAGTCATATCCAGCTCCAGCTTTTCTACCATCTCCGTAGAAAATATAATATCTGAGCTACCATTGTCTACAATGACCTTGCATACCCTATCCTTGGTCTTGCAAGTAGTCCTGAAAAGTCTGGTCCTTTGGACTGAACTCTCCACCTCCTTCTCCGGTGTCAAAAGGACTTTTCGCATCATCAACGATCTTCCGCCTTCAACATCGTTTGCCTCAACATCCCACCTCTGTGCCTCAATGATGTGAGCTTCTCCACTTTCTTTCTTTTTGTCTGGACACTCGTAAGACTTGTGCCCATTCTTTCCACATGTGAAGCATGTAATTACTCCACCTCTTCCTCTTCCCCTACCTCTATTACGAGGAAAAGTGTTAATGTCAGCATAATATCCTCTCTGTTCAGTATGTTGTCCTCGTTGTGAGGCTCCACCTCTCTCAATTTGAGTCTGAGGATTCTTCCAGTCCTCTTTGGGCTTATGATATTTGTCCTGGGCAACTGATTTGCCTCTTGGATGACTTCTGCCTCTGCCTCTTTGACCTTGTTTTCGGCTTAGCTTCTCTTATGCTTTTAGAGCCATCTGATAAGCATCTTCCACCGTTTAGATGGTTACCATGCTCATCTCATCCTGGATATCATATCTCAGGCCATTCATGTATCTGGCAACTTTTTCATCATCACTCTCGCGATCACCTGCCCTGATGTTCAGCTTATAGAATTCTTCAGTGTATTCTTTCACTGACATCAGCTTCTGTCTCAGGTTCTGCATCCTCCTGAACAGAGTAATTTGATAATCTCTTGGGATGAATTTCGCCTTCATCTTCGTGATCATACTGTCTCAGCTCTTGATCTTCTGCTTGCCTTTGCAGCGTCTGTCAGCTTGTAGTTCATCCCACCATAATGTTGCATGTCCTTTCAATCTCGTGACAGAATGCTTGACCTTCTTGTCCTCTTTGACCTCTTCATAGTCAAAATATGTGTCTAGAGCTCTAATCCAGTCTAGAAGCTCCTCTGCATCCAGATTTCCCTCGTAAACTGGAATGTCCATCTTTGCTCTTGCACCCATCCTTGCAATAGCTCTGATCAAACGTTCGTTTGATGCATCTTCAGCTGCAACTTCTTCTTCATGTTCAGCCTCAATCTCACTCTCGGAATCACTAAGATCCCCAACACTGACTGTGCATCTTTGTGTTGTCTCCATGTCTTCGAGTCTAGCTCATAGATCACACATTTCTCTCTCCATAGCTGGATCTGTCATCTGCCTACCTCTTCTTCTCAACATTTCCCTATCCTCTGGTGGATCAGGTGTTTTCCTGTCCCTTCTCCTTGGCGGCATGGTGAAATCTCTTTCTCTGCTACAAAAATAAAAGAACCTTTATGATCTCTGATACCAAACTTTATGTCAACGCATGCTCCCTCCACAACCCGCAGGTCGGAAGGTCCACGTCAACACAGGATCTTTCTTTTACCACTGGCCCGAAGAACTCTAAATGGTTCTTCTATTTCCCTATCTGGAAATCTGCACCCACAACAAACTCTCACGGGATCCCCTCTTTACCCTTGGGAGATCGGACTTCGCAACTTCACAAATCCAGTGGTCGAGCGTTGGACTCTCGAATCCCCGAATCCCGATACAATCAACGTTGACCCTTCCTTTTTCCTTTCGATATTTTCCCTTTCGCGATTTCAGCGATCGCGATGTCGTAGAACTTGTCTCCCCGACTCCCGAATCCCAATTTTCCGAAACTCCGATACACTCGGGAGCTTTGACTTTTCAATGCTACCTCAACCCTGTTGGGACTTTGGACTTCGCGGTATCGCGAATCCTGATGTAATGAGTTCGGGACTTCACCCCACGAAACTCCGAAATGGCGTGCCACCTTTCCATTTTTTGACTTCGTTGTGGCCCACACAATCCCCTTAGCTTTCATGATATCGCGTTTCATGATTTCGCGATTCCCGTTGCAAGGTTTACGGGACTTCCACCCACGAAAACCCGATACAAGTATCTGCGTGTAAATTCGACGGCCTTTATGGTTTGGATTTACGGTCCTACTCCTCATGATCTTAGAACCCCTTTCAAATACTCTCGGTAACTTGCTTACTCTTCTGTGAGATCTGATGGCTCACGGGATTTCGTGAATCCTCCTCAGAGAATTTCGATCATCCGTCTCTTCCTCTGAGAGCTCATCCTCTTGCGGTCCTTCGTTGCTACATTTTCCTTCGGCCACTTCGAAGGCTTCAAATTATTTTGAACTTTTTCCAACTCTGAACCTTTCAGAAAATCCCTGCACGCACTCCTTGCGACAGATTCTCAAACACTTTCAAGTATTGAAAACCTTCGACTCTGCGCACACCTGCAGCAGCAGTCTCTGAACACTTCACTCAGGTTCACAACCCTGAGACTTCACTCAGCCTGTGCACTCCTTGCACGGATCCTGTGCCCAACTGCACCTTTTGTGTGCATGAGAACAAAAGCTATCCCTATCTGAACCCTTTGTCAACGCACTCCTTGCGGACACTTCAACTGCACTCCTTGCAGGAACTCTTGTTCAGGTAGAGAAACAATTGAAACTCATTCCTACTTCCTTTCAAACTTCAAACTCAAAACATGAAATCATATACACAGCATATAAAGCCAATGTGTAACAGGAAGCAAACATTCATGAGCATATCATTCAACATCAATACACAGAGAACAAATACAAAACCATGAATTTGAATCAAACTCTTTCTATTAATCCAAATATTTGTACATGGGTGTTCTTACACAGTTCTTTGCATGCTCTTGCTCTCTTCAACAATGTTTCTTCTCATGCTAAGGTTACAATACACAATGAGGGTGTCTATATCACGTTTCCCTCTTGCGCTCTTAAACTGTCTAATCTACCCATTCAATTCTACCTACTTGCATTAACTACTTTAAATGCCTTCTACCTACTAAGGACGAGGGAAAATCGCTCAAGGTATGTTACATTATACAAGTGCACCTTCATTAAATTTCCACATTTATGTTTGCGCATCAATATCCAAAAGAAATTCAAAATTTGCGCTGGCACTTGTCCAGTTGTTCGTTGTCTCCGCGCTGGCTCGCTTGATGTTAGAAATGCTCCTGCATTAGTGCGGGAAATAAACAAGCAAGGAAAGAAAGGCAATTTGAAAGTAAATGTGGAATTTACCCAAACTGGAGTTCAAATCAGTCAGCTGGATGAGGTTACTCAAACCCTCATGTATGTGTGCTACTGACCTAAAGGGAAATTTACCATTTTTATGAGAAAATCCACCAAACTCCTAATTAATCCTATATTGACAAAATGATGTAACCTAAAGACTTAAACATAATTCAGATACTTGTCCTCAAGAAAAGATACACCTAGAAATAAAAGCAAAATCAATGTGTAGGTATGGGAGTAATTTTGTTGTATGTACATGAATGAGTGTGTTGGTACATATTTAGTTTTGTCTTATATCCAAGAATTGCTTCAATCATTTAGCATTGCATATGTATTTATATAAAAGCATAACAATCAAACATATAACAATGTATTCTAAGGACAACATATGAATGATTAGTATATACAAAGATTACATAGTTTTCACATAACAAAGTGGTAACTAATGATAAAAACAATTAAAACAATGAAGACAAAACACTTAGACACTTTAACAATATAACAAGGGAATAAGATAACAAATAATTCAAAGCTATATACATAAGTAATACATAATAAATAATGTAATAATGCACATGGTGTCATAGCAAAACTATTTACAATCACATGGTAAAACAATATATATAATAATAATCAAAAATAAAAATAATATATGACAAGAACTCAACAAAGATAAGCCTAATAACACAAATGATACAACTATATGTACAATACAACAATTAACAATAAAATAAATTATAAACAATTAACAATATAAAAATATGTGCAATTCACAATACAACATTACGCATAAAATAGTCATGTGCATAACCATCATTATACAACACAAAACAATATAATGTACAATGCCAAACGAAGAGCAATCTCTCAAATTAGCTGAGTGAAATTGAGTGAATCATGATCATAACTTCGTAGAAATAAAAACTGGAGCAATTGAATGTTCTTCTTTGTTTTTAATTGTTCTCATGATTCTTTGTTGTAGCATTGAAATGTTTGCAGAAGAAGAGCGTTGGAGATTGGAGCGGTACGAATAGAATATGGGTGGGGCGAATGTGGGTTTAAATAGATCCAGAGTGTTAAGAGATAAAGGTAAATTTGCAAGGCGAAGAAGAGAATAGAAGCTGCAGGTGTTCTATCTTATGGTTTGTTCTCTGAAATTCACAATTAAATTAGCAAAATAACTTCACAAAACTGAAATCAAACAACACCTGTGAAACAAAGAATGAAACATTGCACAAAATATAAATTGGACCGGAATTAACCACACTTGCAATCTAACTATTAAAATAAAAAGGCAGAACATTACCCAGGACTGAGGGGCCCTTCCTAACCTGACTAACGTTGTCGAAAAAGATCAGATGAAGCTGAAGAAATGCACAAAAATTCAGGAACAAGCAACCTTCATTAATGGGGGATCAACTTCGCTTAAAAAAGAGAAGCACACATGTGTGCTACCTTAATGAATCTTATTTTCTGCTACCAAATCCAAAACAAGAAAAAATGTCCCCCTGATTTACATAATGGGCATATTTATATGAAAAATCCTTGCTCTAGAAGATGGAAATGACTCCTCCATTCTTGTGAAACAACAATTACATAAATGAATATATCAAACCATCATACGGTTTTTAGAAAATATTAAAACCATACTATCATAAATCTTGGACCTGTGATCATGCTTGAATACTTTGACTAATTAGTTAATTAGGGTTCCATGTTTATTATAAATATCTAGACGACATATTTTGTTTCTTCCAAACCTGGGTGCATCTCGAAATTAGTGTAGATGTCAATCAAATAACCAACAATAACTCCTCAACCGTTCATTTGTTTGGAAAACAATTCGCGTGAGACCCAATCTGCCATGCAAGAAACAAAACATATGTTCTAGATTCTTCTAATTTGTCTTCGTCTGCACGAAAATTGAGGGCGAAGTTGACTGTCTAGAACTTTTATTGATTTGGATGAATTATTCCCCTTGATATGGAGGTCCACACTTGCGACCTGGGTGGATTTTGGCACACATTTCTGCATGTTGACGTCACTGCAGAGAAAACCCATGTTTCTAAATTTTTCAAAAAGCATGTGAATATGATAAACAATGAATGGTACCAGAATGAGACTGTTGAGCGGGAATGTTGAACTACAGTAATGGTACAAGAATGTTGATCGTGCTAGTACAAGAATCACACTTCAGAAACCGTCATAAGTAAATCATGATATAATCATCTTTTAACCACTAAAAAGATAGAAAAGACGATGCATTAACCACATTGGATATAATGACTAATGATGGCATTTAATTAGGGTTTATGGAGTGTATTAACAGTGAAATGCAGGATATACTACTATAAAAAAAGTAAGAAGCGAATTAGTTTTGTTGCCTCGTGACTAAGAATCGCGCGCACGCCCTGACCTAGTACCATGAAGGGTTTGAGAGTGTCGCCATGGCAGACCAGGGAGGGGAGTCGCCGCCCCCTCCTTCCCCCGCCTCCGCCTTCAGATGCCTGGTAGAGGCATGCAGCAAAAAAACGACCGCCGTAGAAGCCCCGAGCTTTGTCAAGAAGCTGAACGATATTCCAGAGATCGACCTCCCTCTGGATCTCCCTATCAAAGTCGCCCTGTCTCTCTCTGAACGAGGACTCATTGGTCAGTTTATGGGACTCTGGCCCTCAACCAGATCCACCGACAACTGGATTCAGCGAAACTGGAGACCTCTGATAGAAAACAATGTGACATGCTACGCGGTTGGGAGAGGATACTTTATATTCGAATTTATCTCCCAGGAGGATAGAGATCTGATCTTCAGAAACGACCCATACTTCATGGGCACTCAAGGACTTTACCTAAACAGATGGACCCCAAACTTCGACCCTGCTTCAGAAGTCCCCAAGGATGTCCCGGTCTGGGTAAGGCTTCCCAACCTGCCAATCCACTGCTGGAACCTCTCTTCGCTTCAGGCAATAGGCAATGGTCTTGGCCACTACATCGACCGAGAAGAACCTAGAGACCAGTATTCTTGTGCGAGGATATGTGTAAGGGTTGATCTGGAGGTAGGCCTACTAGAGGCCATAAAGTTGAAGGTTGGAAACTGGCAGCACTTCCAAAAGCTGGACTACGAACAACTCCTATTCAAGTGCGGAGGTTGCCACGAATATGGCCATTTCCAAAGAAATTGTCCAAAAACCCCCCCCTCCTCAGAAAAATAAGGGGATGAAGGATGGAAGCAAGCCCGTAAAGGGAGATCAAGAGCAAGAGGCCAAAGGAATGACCAGCTAGATCCGCAGAAACCCAAATCCACCGAAACTACAGGAAAGGAGAACAACTTCAGAATCTTAACCAAAAGAATGGAGGACAGAGAGCAAGATCCAACAAAAGAAGTTCAAGAGGGAGAACAGAAAGATCAGAGTCTGGTAAACAAAGGGAACACGCCAACGGAAGAAGCAGGGATGCAAAATAACTCCCCCCAGAAGCAGGTCAGTAGTCAGAATATAGAGGAGGGGGAGATCTCGTTAAGTAGTGAATCAGAAGAAGCAAGTGAGGTTTGGGCCACCCCAAAGAAAAAGGGAAGAGGCCGGAAGTCAAAAATTGCAG
>ML790379.1:258224-278239 GCA_009831015.1 Picea engelmannii | reverse complement strand
GGCCTCCTTCAGCAGGGCCAAATTATCTAGGGTTTCAGTCATCCAGTGGGGCACACCATTCAGTGGGGGATTTCAGATCTACAGAGATTGAGAGGGATCTTGGAGATTCGGTCACCTGGGTTGTTCTTACCATCACCCCATCTATCATTTGGTATATTTATTAGGGTGATTGGACACTTTTGGCAGCAGGGCCGAGTTATTGAGGGTTTCAGCCTTCTATTGGAGCGTGGCATTCTTCAGTTGGAGAGTTTGGCATTCATATCTGTTTGTATTGATCTTCATTTCTTATTCAGCCTTTGGAGGCATCTTTTGTATTAGTGGGAGAATTTTGTAGCAGCTCTTATCTATTCTCTGTCTTCTTGGCCATCTGTTGAGCATTCCAGATCGGCATCTTCATTGTAGCAGGTTTCTCTATTTTATGAATAAAGAAGAATTGAGGTGTTTTGGCTTGTCTATCTTATTGCATATGGTTGAGGTATGTTCCATGGTTATCTATTTCTGTTATTTACTGCATACACACATACAAACACATCTAAAAGGTAGATCAGCAAAGTGTTTGACGAAATACCTCACTCAGAAAAAGTTTTAAAAAGACACCAAAACAGTGATGATCCTTGCATAATGGCTTGGGATCATTACACATTTTTATGAGAAAATCCACCAAACTCCTAATTAATCCTATATTGAAAAAATGATGTAACCTAAAGACTTAAACACAATTAAGAGACTTGTCCTCAAGAAAAGATACACCCGGAAATGAAAGCGAAATCAATGTGTAGGTATGGGAGTAATTTTTTTGTATGTACAGGAATAAGTGTGTTGGTACAGATTTAGTTTTGTCTCATATCCAAGAATTGCTTCTATCATTTCGCATTGCATATGTATTTATATAAAAACATAACAATCAAACATATAACAATATATTCTCAAGACAACATAGGAATGATTAGTAGATACAATGATTACATAGTTTTCACATAACAAAGTGGTAACTAATGATAAAAACAATTAAAACAATGAAGACAAAACACTACGACACTTTAACAATATAACAAGGGAATAAGATAACAAATAATTCAAAGCTATATTCAATAAGTAATACATAATAAATAATGTAATAATGCACATGGTATCATAGAAAAAATATTTACAATCACATGGTAAAACAATATATATAATACTAATGACAAATAAAAATAATATATAACAAGAAATCAACAAAGATAAGGCTAATAACACAAACGATACAACTATATGCACAATACAACAATTAACAATAAAACAAATTATAAACAATTAACAATATAAAAATATGTGCAATTCATAATACAACATTACACATAAAATAGTCCTGTGCATAACCATCATTATACAACACGAAACAATATAATGTACAATGCCAAACGAAGATCAATCTCTCAAATCAGCTGAGTGAAATTGAGTGAATCATGATCATAACTTCATAGAAATGAAAAATGGAGAAAACGAATGTTCTGCTTTGTTTTTAATTGTTCGCATGATTTTTTGTTGCAACATTGAAATGTTTGCAGAAGAAGAGCGTTGGAGATTGGAGCGGTACAAATAGAATATGGGTGGGGCGAATTTGGGTTTCAACAGATCCAGAGTGTTAAGAGATAAAGGTAAATTTGCAAGGCAAATAAGAAAATAGAAGCTGTGGGTGTTCTATATTATGGTTTGTTCTCTGAAATTCACAGTTAAATTATCAAACTAACTTCACAAAACTGAAATCAAACAACACATGTGAAACAAAGAATGAAACATTGCACAAAATATACATTGGACCAGAATTAACCACACTTGCAATCTAACTATCAAAATAAAAATGTAGAATGTTACCCAGGACTGAGGGGCCCTTCCCAACCTGACTAACGTTGTTGAAAAAGATCAGATGAAGCTGAAGGAATGCAAAAAAAATCAAGAACAAGCAACCTTCATTAATGGGGGATCAACTTCACTTAGAAAAGAGAAGCACACATGTGTGCTATCTTAATGAATCTCATTTTCTTCTACCAAATCCAAAACAAGAATAGACGTCCCCCTGATTTACATAATGGGCATATTTATATGCAAAATCCTTTCTCTAGAAGATGGAAATGACTCCTCCATTCTTGTGAAACAACAATTACATAAATGAATATATCAAACCATCATACGGTTTTTAGAAAATACTAAAACCATACTATCATAAATATTGGACCCATGATCATGCTGGAACACTTTGACTGATTAGTTAATTAGGGTTCCATGTTTATTATAAATATCTAGACGACATATTCAGTTTCTTCCAAACATGGGCGCATCCCGAAATTAGTGCAGATGTCAATCAAAGAATCAACATTAACTCCTCAACCGTTCATTGGTTTGGAAAACGATTTGTGGGAAACCCAATATTCCATGCTAGAAACACAACCCATGTTCCAGATTCTTCTAATTTGTCTTCGTCTGCACAAAAATTGAGGGCGAAGTTGATTGTCTAGAACTTTTATTGATTTGGATGAATTATCCCCCCTGAGATGGAGGTCCACACGTGCGACTTGGGTGGATTTTGGCATATGTTTTTTCATGTAGACGTCACTGCGGAGAAAACCCATGTTTCTGAATTTTTCCATAAAACACGCAAATATGATAAACAATGACTAGTACCTGAATGAGAGTGTTGTGCGGGAATGCTGAATTGTAGTAATGATACAAGAATGTTGATCGTTCTAGTACAAGAATCACACTTCACAAACCGTCATAAGTAAATCATGATATAATCATCTTTTAACAACTAAAAAGATAGAAAAAACGATGTATTAACCACATTGGATATAATGACGAATGATGGAATTTAATTAGGGTTTATGGTGTGTATTAACAACAAAATGCAAGAAAAGGTGAATTAATGAATTTTTTTGTACAATGGAAATATGGAAAAAGTAGAGCTCAACACTTCCAATCCTAGGAAGTAATGCATCAAGCCTAAGTCTTTCATCTCGAATCCTGAGGTTAGCTCCCTCTTACACCAGGCTATTAGCCCTTCATCTCATGTTATAAAGAGATCATCAACATACATGATTAGTATAACAGGTTGGTTACCTCTTACCTTGAAGTAAATATTTGCATCAACATAACTTTTCTGAAAGCCCAGGCTTTTAATAAATCCATCAATCATGTCATACCAAACTCTGGGAGCCTTCTTAAGACCATACACGACCTTCCTTAGCTTGCATACATGAGTGCCTTTGTTATGCAGTACAAAACCATCTGGTTGTTCCAAAAAGACCTCATGTCTAATCTTTCCACTCAAGAATGTTTTTTTTACATCCATCTGATGTAGCTTCCAATCGAGAACGGGAGCTAAATCAATAATAGTTCGAATGAAAGTATACATGGCTATAGGGGAAAAAGTTTGTTCGTAGTCTATTCCTTCTTTCTGAGTGAATCTTGTGGCTACAAATATTGCTTTGGACTTTTCCACACTTCAATCAGCCGCATGTTTTATCTTATAGATCCATTTGGAAGAAACCACTGATTTGTCTTTTGGCCTCGACACAATGTCCCAAGCATTTTTCTTTATAATATACATGTATTCCTCAAGCATGGCATCCTTCCATACTTGTAATTTATCTTCTTCTTCAAATGAAGAAGGTTAGACATTGCTAATGTTTCTCATCAGTGCAACATAGCCTCCAAACCTATGAGGCCTCTTCCTTTCCCTGAAATTTCCTTTGGAAGCAGTTATCCTTTCTTCTTCCTGCACTATCTCTTTAAACCACCCTGGCTTCCTTTTAGCTGGAGGTTCTTCAAGATTTATTTCTAACACTTCAGAAGGTTCTAGGGGCTCATTACTTGGCCCTTCACAAGGTTCCTCCCTTTGATCATCTAACTCTTCATTTTCAGAAGAAGGTGATGTTGGATGAACTGCCTCTGATTCCTGCTGAAGCTCTCTGGATTTCTTAAATGCGGCTTCCTCATGGAAAGTCACATCTTTGCTTACCTATATTTTCCTCTGACCTGGTACATAAATCCTATAAGCCTTGGAGTTCTCACTGTACCCCACAAAAACCCCTTTCTTGCATGAGGGTTCCATATTTGTCCTCTTTTCCTTAGGGATATGAATATACACAAGACACCCAAATATCCTTAGAAGCCCTACTTCAGGCTTGATCCCTGAGAATACCTCTTCAAGAGTCTTGTCCTTCAAGATAGCATGTGGACACCTATTCTGAATATACACAATAGTAGAGGTAGCTTATGCCCATAAAGAATTTGGCAGATCTTGGTCAAACATTATTGCTTTCATTGCCTGACAAATTGTCCTGTTTTTCCTCTCAGCAACTCAATTTTGCTGAGGGTTATATGGCACGGTCAATTCTCTCTTGATTCCTACCAACTTGCAGAAATCCTCAAACTAAAGAGATTCAAACTCTCCTCCATTTTTTGTTCTAAGGATTCTGATGTGTTTCCCTATCTTCTTTTCAATAAAGGATTTGTACTCTTTGAATTTATCAAATGTGTCACTTTTATCTTTAAGGAAATATATCCAACATTTTCTTGAGTAATCATCAATAAAAATGACATAATACAAACAACCACTGAGTGAGGGAGATGATATGGGACCACATACATCAGAATGAACCAAATCTAAGATGCCTTGAGCTCTGTTGTCACTACCAGGAAATGCTTTCTTTATATTTTTACCTAGCATGCATCCCTTACAAATTTCAGTTTTACTAAGAGAAATAGAGGGCATGCCACATACCATGTTCTGTAGATCTAGAAGAGATTTGTAATGAAGATGTCCAAGTCTTATGTGCCACAACTCGTTGGAGCTAGTCGCATCATGAGCCAATGCCTGGATTGACTATCCTGACACGACGTATAGTCCTCCACTACGAGTTCCAATGGGTTCTGTTGTACTTAAGTGGCTACATTTATCCCATAGTAGTGTCTTCCTGTCCTTGAATATCACCCAATATCCCTTGTCCTCAAGGGTTGCAACTGATAGTAGATTTTTCTTGAGCCCTAGAACACATAATACTTCATCAATATGAAGTCTAGCCCTAGATTCCAATCTGAAGGAGATAGAGCCTACTCCCTCTATCTTGTAACATTTTTCATCCCCAAGCTCAACATACTCTGCAAAATATTTTGTCTCGAAGTTTGAGAGGATCTCCTTGTACCCTATCATGTGCTTTGATGCACCACTGTCTACTAACCAAGTTTTCGGCGCTGTGAAAACTGAACTGGATAAGGACAAACCAAGTAATATTCTTTTCTATTTTATTTCTCATTAGAAGGACCTTTCTAATTTCTTTTGGATTCATCATCCTCAACAGTTGAGCCATGATGTTTCTCTTTCCTTGGATATTTCTTTCTAAACCAACAATCTTTAGAAAAATGACCCAACTTATTACAACTAAATCATTTAATCTTAGATGTATCAATATTCTTTCCTTTGAATGTACCTTTGGTGTTTGGCTTCCTCTGAGAGCCTTTCTGGAAAGTGCCTTTCTTCTTTCCCTTGAATCTTGATGCTAAAATTGAGTCCTCTTCTTTCGTTGGCTCACTCCTGGTAGCTGTGCAACTCTCCTCCTGGAGGAAATCATGCCATAACCTCTCAAACGTGGGATGAATCTCTCTCCCACTTACATGGGATAAGAAGGTCTCCCATGAAGAAGGAAGATCGTCAAAAATGGCCTGCACTAAATCATCATCATCCACTGTCACCCCTGTGACCAAAAGCTGATCTCTAATCTAGGATATCATGGAATAGAAAGATGCCACTGATTCACCTTTCTCCATCTTCAAATACTTAAGCTTGTGCTAAGTGTCCTCTTTTGACTTGGAGCCTATTTCTCATATAGATTCACCAAGGTGTCCATACAGTCCTTGGCAGTCATTAATGAAGCCATTGCAGGCATTATACTGTCTTTGACTGAATCAAAGATGATTCACTTGGCATTTGCTTGAATATTCCTGAAGGCCTCTCTTCCTACATTATTTGTGGGTTCCTCCACCATTGTGGTCACATACTGCTCAAGATCATGCTCCTGCAAGATATTTTTTATCCGGAGCTTCCACACATTAAAGTTGGTAGCTCCTTCGAGCCTATCCTCAGCCCTGACTGAAATGGAGGATGCCATGGAATTCACATTGGAAACTTAATCAAGCTAGCTTGGATCTGTGTGTACCTGTTGATGCACTTCGACACGTTTAACACACCCTAAGCTATGATACCATGTTAAATTATGAGCTTGATTTCTTATGTGGATTAATTCTTTTATTTTCTTCAACACTTTGATTCCAGCTTAATACACTTCAACAATACCAAATCATAATCGAATATCAATAACTATGTAGATGATTAAGCATGCACATCAACAACACATATACCCTAGGGAAACCCTGTACAGGGAGAAAACCCCCAACAAATGATATTCCTTTATTTCATTAATAATGTAAGATCACTTACAAATATCCACCAGGAATGTTCTTCTCTTAAAGAGCTTTCCAAGAGGACTCTGACCTGACAAAGACCTAAGAGACCTTGCTGAAATACAACTCTAATATGTTGCCTCTATTGTTGATATACAACACTGATATGTTGTCGATATATGCCTCTAATATGCAACCTCTATTGTTGATATAAAACACTGATATGTTTCTTTGGTATCTTGCCTCTTTATCACTGATATGTTCCTCTATTGCTTCTCCCTTAACCTGCATATCAAAACTGTGTTGAAGAGAGGGGTTGACCTCTGCTTATATAGGTTGAAGAGGAGAAGAGGAGAGACTCGAAATAGTAACCTATTTGCATGCTTTAATCATAACTCAGCTTCATACTTTAGTTCAAACTTAGAACTAGACTTGAGACTGGTATACTTTAGTTCGAAAATAGAACTAGACTTGAGACTGGTATGCTTTAGTTAAAAAATAGAACTAGACTTGAGACTTCAGTTTCAACTCAGCTTTACACTTTAGTTCAAAAATAGAAGTATACTTAAGACTTCAGTTGCAACTCAACAATACACTTTAGTTCGAAAATAGAACTAGACTTAAGACTTCAGTTACAACTCAACATTACAAGGCAATTCAAAATTCTCTTCATGGTGGATAATGTTACACGTGCTAACACACTATATCAATACATTTATATCGTTTGCAATATTAGGAATATCGTTTGTTTCTAGCTCATAGGAATTTTATATTCAACCTAAATTTTTCTAGATGCCTTGACTTTTTCTCATGGCTCACAAGGCTTGACTAGGCTCAGAGAGGTTGTACGTTCCCCCTAAATTTTGCACTAGTCTGTCTATGCTCACAAAGGTTGTACATTCTCCCTGACTTTTGCACTAGACTGCCTATGCTCACAGAGGTTGTACATTCCCCCTGAATTTTGCATTAGACTTACATAACATCTCGTTCGTCCTGACTTTTGGTTTGACTCATAGAGGTTTTATGTTCCCCATGGATTTTGTCAATACCTCACAAGACTGGTTAATTCTCCAAATCTCCCTGGCTAGCCTCAGGGTGGCCCATATGGCCTCCCATTGGAGAATGACTATCGATGCTACCAAATTTAACAAGCATGAGCACAGTAACTTCAATGATGCATCAAAGTGTTTCCATCAATTCCAAAGGGGGATATTGTTGATTAATTTGGTTGCTTGTCATTCATTTCAACTCTTGAAGAAAGTTCGGTAGCATATTCCAGTAGCCCTAGAGGCATGGATAATTAGTCCATGTTTGTTTGAGGAATAATGTAATGAAGATCAATTTGCAGGAAATAATATCATACATGGATAATACATGCCATGCCATCTCCGGTGATATGTGGTACGTCACATAGTTCCTAACAGTTGAGAAGTTATGGCATAATGAAGTTGGAGAACCCTCATGAGTTATCTGCAAGCCCCTAGAAGGTCAAATAAGTCAATTATTCTAGAATCTCCTAGAAGAAGTTTACTAGTCAAAGTGGTTGTAACTAGGAGTTAATCATTGGTAAAGTTATTGCAATAAATAATTAAAAATAAATTACTTGCAATAAGAAGAGGTGAGTTTACTATTTATGTTAAAGTGGTTGCAAGTGGGACAAGTAGTTAAAAGTGGTTTATCCCTAAAAGAGGGAAGTTGGGTAAAACAGTTAGAAGATAACCCCTAAAGTGATATAGAAAGGATCCAAAGAAGACTAAGGACAAATCATAACTCGTAGAAGCAACTCAGGAAGCTCAGAATGACCTCAAAAAATAGAGAAAGGAAAAACATTTAAAGTCCTCAAAACTCAGTGAAAGTGGCATCATCATGAAGAGCACGTCGTAAGATTTCCAACAATGCAAACATCTCGTCAAACAGAGTTACGGATCAAAAGATATCCGTGGTCAAATTTTGGTCAACCTAGCCCAATCAACAAGGGATGAGTCAACATACATACTGCTAATGTCAAAATCATTACGAATGACGTTAGCATCCATACAACATACATGGAACACGCAAGAGGTGACATGTGTCATGCTAACATCAGCATGATGTCAGCATGTTGATGTGGCAGCACCAGAGGTTTCCATGTGTCACTTGTTTTTTGTCTTTTTCGGGTCGATCCATGGACCAATGAAAAAGCACCACGTGGTAGACTGTATGGTGATGTGGCAGGTGACTATATAGGTGGTTGAATTGGCCTAATGGTTGGCTACCACATGGTAGTGGGAAAATGCTTAATGAGGGCCCGAGAACCAATTTCCAAAAATAAAAAAAAATGGTGGGTCCACCAAATCCGGTGGAAGCCCACCAAATCTGGCAGAACCCCGCCAAATATGGTGCCCAACGATCATATATAAACCACTACTAAAGTTGGCAGAACCACCATTTAAATATATGCATATAAGTTACAACAAACACCCAAAAGGGGAGGCCCGCAAGCTCGACCCCGAGACCTCCCCCATTACATGCCTTAACTATAGCTCCACCCAACACTAGGCCAAACGACCCTATTATTAACTCCACCCACCAATTTTATTTAAAAATTGAAAATCTTCCCAGTGCAGGAGGGAGGCACGTGATGGTATGGTCGGGCACGGTTTACGAGATAATTTTTGGGAATTAGTTGCAGGTTGCAGGACACAGAAACCGAGACAAAATTTATCTTGGGACTGGGAGTGCCAAAGTCGGATTGAGGCATGGAGACAATCCTTTTTGGGTAATTCAATGCCACGAATTCAATGGTGTTGTATGTTTTCTGATCTGAGCAAATCTTTTGCAGCTTAATTCCAAAATGAGGTATACTTGTGTATTTTGCCAAATTCTTTTGTTGAGTTAATAAAAAGGCCTACCCATTTGAGAGCAGGACCTGGAGACGTATTCCACTAAGGACGAACTCCGTTATCAAGTTTTTTTTGTTCATATTTGATGCTTATGTATCCTCATTATTGAGCTTTTCCTTCTTTAATGGTGCACTTTAATTTATGCTCATTTAATATAATTCTTTATAAGTCACTTCGATGAAAAGATCTCGGATCATGTTGATATCAAAGAAGTAATATTTGACGTGAATTGTTGAGTGTGAATTCTTACCAGGGCCAATCATAAGTAGGGTCAAGGAACTCTTAAGAGTTTCAATCTCGAAGTTGGTCATGCATCCTGAAGGAAGAAAATGGAAGAAGAGGACAAGCATGATGAACAAGAGAAAAACTTCCATATGGTCCTTTATCGCATGTAAGAAATGGTCAACTGAATGTATGGATACTACGAGAAGAGGATGAAGAAGAAAGAGAATAAAAAGGAAGCACAAGATGATGATGATGCTTCGATAAATCAAGGGGTTGGATGAGACCCTCCAGAGCCTCCATCTTCACCATCAAGTTCTAGTTCTTGTTCCTCTAAGAATTCTCATCATTCTCATCATTCTAGCCATAAAGTCTCTTTTAAGAAACCATTATTAAAGCTTGATGTAAAATTTTATTTACCTATGTTTAATGGAGATGCTAATATTGAAAAGCTAGATAATTGGATCCAACAAGTTGAAGTATATTGTCGTGTTCAACAGATTGATGAAGAGAAAGTTAAAGTGCAACTGACTTCTCTTTGGTTGGAAGACACCACTCTCGTATGGTGGGAGAGAAAACTTCAGGACAATAGTAAGTCTGGTAATCTTATTTCCTCATGGTCGGAATTTAAATCAACGATAAGGAGACAATTTTATCCATTGGGTTATTTACATAAATTAATGATGGAATGGAAAACTTTAAGACAAAGTAAAGGTCAAATTGTACAAAGTTTTATAGAAAAATTTAGGAAGAAAACTCTTGCATTAAACATTCCATTGGATTCTTATGAAACTTTAATGAAGTATATTGGTGCACTTCACATTTATATTTTTCATACTTTGCTATTGTTTAACCCCACTAGTCTTGACGAAGTTTGTGTGCAAGACACTCATCTTGAGAATAAGAGAAAGCATGTTCAAGAAGATCCCACAAAGAAACCTTCCAATCTCCCACATAAGCAATTTAAGAAGTTTAAAAGGAAGGACAAGAAGACCGCCACAGTAAAGAGAGAAGAAGGAAAGTCATCTTGCACTCATTGCAAGAAAAATGGTCACGATGATGAACACTGTTGGAAACTACATCCAAAGACGAGACTGAAATAGTTCGGTGGAAAGGGGAAGACAAAAACCGTTGCTACATTGCAACAAGATCTTGGTTCTGATTCAAGAGAAAAAGGAAAAATCACAACGGTTGGAGTACAAGGTAAAGATTTTGTTCATGCTAATTCAAATTCCAGTAATGAATCTCATGATGGTGAATGAAAGAGGAATGAATTATTTCACATAAGAGTTATATTTAAATACACTAAGACAGATACATTATTTTTTTTGGGTTCCCAAGTAAACTTGATATCTGAAGCACTTGTCAAAAATATGGGTCTTGAAATGAAACCACGTCCAAAGCCTTATCCTCTTGGTTGGGTATGTGATAAAGAAAAACTTAATGTCACCAAACAATGTAGGGTTAGATTTGCTATTGTTTCAAAGTTGATTGATGAAGTGGATTTGGATGTTGTATCACTTGATATATGTGGCATAGTGTTGGGGAGTCCTTATCTTTATGATGGAAAAACAATATTCGTTCATCATGAGAACAAATACCACCTTACTAAGGGGAGAGTGGAATATATTGTTAGAACTCATAGCATGAGGGTAAACACAACACTTGTTAGTGCAGGTCAAATTAAGAGACTCATAAACACTAATAAGATATATGTACTCATGGTCGTAAGGGAGAAAGATGTCGGAACCTCCGATGCTTTCCAAGGATGTAATCCTTCTCATAAGAAAGAATTAATTGATATTGTTTCTAAGTATGATGATATTTTCCAGGAACCAGATGGATACCTCCTAAGAGGGAAATCCAACATGAGATACATCTTCATCAGGATTCTCTTCCTAATGTGGGCATGTACAAGATGTCAGTTGTAGAGATGACAAAGATCAAGAAGTCAATACAAGGATTATTGGATCAAGGGGTCATTAGGCCCAACTCATCTCCTTGTGGTTCTCTGATCGTGATGGTGCCAAAGAAAGATGGCACATGGCGAATGTGTGTCGATTATTGGGCCTTAAATAAAATCACGGTGAAAAATTGATACCCTCTTCCTCGTATAGATGATTTACTTGATCAGTGAAATAATGTTGTTTATTTCACTAAGTTGGATTTGCGCAGTGGATACCATCAAATTAGGGTTGCAGAACAGGATGCATGGAATGCTGCCTTTAAAATGAAACAAGGATTGTTTGACTGGTTAGTTATGTCGTTTGGGCTTTGTATGCTCCAACAACCTTCATGCATGTGATGAATGATGTATCCAAGCCTTTTCTAGATGATTTTGTGATAGTATATTTAGATGACATTCTTATATTTAGCGAGACTTGATATGAACATGTGAGGCATGTAAAGCAAGTATTTGATACTTTGAAAAGGGAAAAGTTGTATGTAAAATTGTCCAAATGTGAATTTGGTAAGACTGCACTTGTGTACTTAGGTCATATTGTAGGAGGCGGACAATTAAAAACTGATCCTTCCAAGATTGATGTAATTGTAAATTGGCCTGAGCCCAAAAGTGTAAACAAGATACAGAGCTTCTTAGGTGTAGTCTAGTATTGGATGAGGTTCATTTCAAACTTCTTATTCGTAGCATCTCCTTTACATGCCTTAACCAGTGTGAAGAACACTTTTTAGTGGAGAGGAAAGCAACAAAAATCTTTTGACACTTTGAAGGAAAATATCAGTACTGCACCAGTATTAGCACTCTTGAATATCCAACAACCCTTCGAGATCAAGACAGATGCAAAAAGATACAACATGGGTGCAATATTGATGCAATATTGTAAGCCTATCTGTTACCACTTTTAAACTTTTAACCAAGATGTTGTTAACTATCCTACATATTATAAAGAGTTGTATGCATTAGTTCAAAGCGTAAAGAAATGGAAGCACTACTTTTTGGGGAAGGAAACAATCATACATATAGATCACCAACCCTTACAGTATCTCCAAGAACAAACCAAACTGCAACAATATAGACATTACAGATGGATGGGTTTCCTACAACAATTTCATTTGGTAATCAAGTACAAAAATGGTACAAGTAACAAGGTAGAGAACTATTTTCTGCAGGGAAAACTACTCTACCATCTTGGAAAGCTATGTATTCCTACAAGTGAACAAGTTCATGTAATACGAGAAGCTCATACTTCTCTTGTGTTTGGGAATTTTGGGGTAGGAAAAACTATGGCTCATTTGCAAGGGTTTTGTTACTGGCCTCAAATGAAAACAATTGTAACTAAATATGTATAGGGGTGTGTGATGTGTTCTACTTGTAAGCCCACTAATAGAAAACTTGGGCTATACTCACAACTACTTGTTCCATCCCATCCATGGGAAATTGTCTCCATGGATTTTGTAGGGGGTTTACCAATGTCGAAAAGGGGTCATGACTATTTGTATGTTGTAGTGGATAGGTTCAGAAATATGTGTATCTTAATGCCATGTAAAAATAAGATCATTGTTGAGCAGACTGCTAATCTCTTCTTTCAGTATGTTTGGGTTCACTTTGGGTTATTTACATCCATTATCTCGGATCAAGATACTCTATTCCTTGGGGATTTTTGGACAAGATTGTGGAGAATGAGGGACACCAAGTTGAATAGGAGCATTGTTTTCCATCCATAGACCGACAGACAGAAAAAGGTTGTAAACTGAACAATGGTACTTTTACTTTGAGGCTACTGCAACAATCATCCCAAAGTATGGGATGAACAAATACCCTATGTACAACATGCTTACAATCGAGCCTTACATTCCTCCACTCAGTGTTCGCCTTTTGAGACATGTTTTGGGTACCTACCTAAAGTTCCCTTGGACTTGATGTATGGGAGAGATGTTGATTCAAATGAAGAAAGAAATTAAGATAGAGCTCGCAATTTTATCCATAGGATCTAATAGGTACACCAAGAAGTCAGGGAACAATTGGAGAAAAGTCAAGAACAATATAAAGCTCGGCATGAAAAACATAAGGTTGATCATCAGTTCCAGGTTGGAGACCAGGTATGGCTTCACATTAGCAAGTAAATATTGAAGGGTGAAGGCAAGAAACTTAAGCCCATTCGTTATGGACTCTTCACTATTTTGGATAAAAGTGGAACTGATGCTTTTCGTCTAGATATTCCACCTTATATGTAGATCTACTCAGTTGTAAATGTAGAGAACTTGAAACTTTGTGAGCCTCCCATGATCATGGATCAGGATGAGGAAGTTTCAATACCTTCAGTTGATGAGTTTCCTCCTCAGTACTTGGATGAGTTAAAGGAAGATATTATCCTGGACAGAAGGACGAGGATTTCACGCAGGGATGATAATGATTATCTTCGAGTAGGCTTAAAGGGCACACATCCAAGCAAGGAAAAGTGGATTGGGAAGGACAAGGTGAGGGAACTCTTCCCTCACTTATTTGTTGATTGATGAAATATTTTGGTGGTCCAAAAATCTCTCAGTGGGAAGGCATGATCCAAAAGGGATCAAGAGAAGACAAAGGATAGCTCAAAACTCACAGAAACAACTCGTGAAGCTTAGAATGGCCTCAACAGATAGAGAAATGAAAAAAATTCAAAGTCCTCAAAACTCAGTGAAATTGGCATCATCGCGAAGAGCGTGTCGCAAGATTTCCAACGACGCAAACAACTTGTCAAACAAAGTTACAGATCAAAATATATTCGCGGTCAAAGTTTGGTCAACCTAGCCCAGTTAGAAGGGGATGAGTCAACATCTATACTGTTGACATCAACATCAGTATAGATGACATCAACATCCATAAACATACATGGCACATGCATGAGGCGACACGTGTCATGTTGACATCAGCATGGTGACGTGGAAACACCAGAGGCTATCATGTGTCACTTGTGTTTTAGATTTTTTGGCTCGATTCGTGGACCAATGAAAAATCACCACGTGGCAATTCGTACAACCACGTGGCAGAACATATGGTGACGTGGTAGGTTGATGTGGTAGGCTGATATGGCAGCTGAGGTGGAAGACTGTACGTTGACATGGCAGATGACTATACATGTGGTTGGGATGGCCCAATGGTTGGATACCGCGTGGCCTAGTCATGGGCTGCCACATGTCAGTGGGAAAATGCCCAATGAGGGCCCTAGAACCAATTTCCAAAAACAAAAAAATTGGTGGGACCGCCAAATCCAATCGAACCCTACCAAATTTGGTGCCCAACGGTCATATATAAACCACTGTTAAAGTTGGTGGAACCATAATTTAAATATATGCATATAAGTTACAACGAACACCCAAAAGGGGAGGCCCTTGGGCTCGACCCCGAGACCTCCCCCATTATACACCTTAACTATAGCTCCACCCACCACTAGGCCAAACGACTCTATTATTAACTTCATCTGCCAATATTATTTATAAATTGAAAATCTGCCTAGTGCAGGAGGGAGGTGCGTGACAGTACGACCGAGCACACCTTATGAGACAATTTTTGGGAATTAATTGCAGGTTACAAGGCACAAAAATTGAGACAAAGTTTATCTTGGGACTGGAAGTGCCAGAGTCGGGTTGAGGCATGGAGACAATAATTTTTGGGTAATTCGACACCACAAATTCAATGGTGTTGTCTATTTTCTGATTTGAGCAAAGCTTTTGTAGCTCAATTCTAGAATGAGGTATACTTATGTATTTTGCCAAATTATTTTGTTGAGTTAATAAGAAGGCCTACCCATTTGAGAGCAGGACCCAGAGACGTAGTCCACCAGGGACGAACTCCGTTATCAAGTTTTTTGTGTTCAGATTTGACGCTTATGTCTCTTCATTATTGAGATTTTCCTTCTTTAATGGTGCACTTTAATTTATGCTTATTTAATACAATTCCATATAAGTTACTTCGATGAAAAGATCTAGGATCATAAAGAAAGCTACTTGGAGAGTATAAATACCAAAGCAAGGGTCTCCCATTAGATCCTAATTTGACCACATTGAATATATATTTTGTGAAATGTTATGGGTAGGTATCGTTGACAAATTTATAGCAATGATTTTGAAGCAGCGACAGAGTTGTAGGTTCGAAGGGTCGAGATTGTGGGTACTGAACTAGGATTTTATTGTAGATATGTGCAGCTTGTAGCATTAGAAGGACACGTACATACACAGGCCACAATGGGACAATGCGCGGATACCCGCGAGTTTACTGAAGAAAGAGCATGGATTTGCTGCCAAGGATGAAGAAAAGGAAGATCAGATATATCAGTGAGAAGTTGTAGAATTAAGAAGAGACTACATACAAGTCTAACAATGAGAAAGTACAATAGAGTTATCTACAATAACAAAAGGTATGTTATATTCTTGTCTTAAGTAGGTCTTTGGTGAATGCTTGGGGCATGGCCATGCAAGATTGAGTTTTGTCCTTTGAGGGAATATTGGTTGTATGGTATATTGTGTATAAGATAGATCTACGAGGATACATTGCTATTGTATTTCTTTATTATTGTGGGTATACTTCATTGGGCATCTTGTTAAGATATATCTTGTGTTTTTTAGAGCATGGATGAGGGTTTATGGTTGAATCTTATTGTTATCAGTACAGGTTGTGTAATAGTAAGTGTTTGATGTATGGTTAATGTAAGGGTTTTTGATATCACACACTGAGACATATGTATGGACCTAGTATATAGTTGTTTTAAATCTACTTGGATACTGGATGAGTATTATTTTCTATAAGATCGGCCAGATTGTGAGTAGATACAAAGAGATCAGATCATGACCAAGACTGAGACAGTGACACAGACAAAGTAACAGAGACAGACAAGTGGTATTAGCAGAGTAGTTTGCTAGTCTGCGAGTTGCAACAAACATAGGCACAAAGATCCATGAATTGTTGTATAGAAAGGTGCAGACATCCATGTGTTGTAGAATATATTGGTCACAGATCTGCAGGAAAGTTTTGAAGAATATTGGTACATGTTGTGACAGGATTTCAGTGACAGGATTGACAGTAACAGGTTGTGACAGTGACAACTGACAGTGACAGGTCATCTACATTTGGAACTTATATTTCAGGGTGGTTGGATGGGGCAAGGATAGGTAGTTGTAGCCAAAGAATTATGGGGTTGTAGGCTCCTTCTAGTTGGAGCCAGAGAGTTGGAGCTTCCTTCAGGTTGTAGCCTGAGAATATAGGGGGTTGGAGCCTCCTTCTAGTTGGAGCTGGAAAATAAAGGAGGTTGGTGCTTCCAATGAATGTACTTCTTAAAGACATATAAGAAAAAAAATTCAATGGTTTTCTCCCGCATTGGATTTCCACGTAAGGATACCAACACTTATATACACTATGGTTAAAAATGATTAAAGAACACTATTATTGATTCACCCCCTCTCAATAATCCAACAAAAGGTGCATGCGCCAATTGAGAGTGGATGCATTTGTTGCATTGGTCAGTTCTTGGAATGCTAATGTAATTGGTTGCATATCCAAGGGGAGTTCATCAAGAAGTTGAATGAGCCATGTAGCTAAAGGACTTCCTACTAGACAAATTTTTGCAACGGTTAGGTACCCATATACTTCGGTGGATGGTTTTCCTTTATATGGGCTTCTACAAATTGGCGATGTCTAGAAGAAGAAAATGCCTAGTTGCACCAAAAGGAAAAAAATGTTGATAAAGGGCATCTTTAGTTTCTTGGGGAACATGTGTTGCAAAGGACTAGATGCCAATGAAGTCTTGAAGGGCTCCAGATATTGTTGTTTTATGTGCGATACTTGATCACACTAAAGGTTGTGGTTTTATTATTATTGATCATTGACATGTAGATTTTTTCTATATGTGAATAATTTGCTTTTAAGTTTTAAGAGTTTGTTAAATTTAGTTGGATATGAGACATTCTCTACAACTAGTTGTTTCCTATTTTATTGTGTGATGGAAATATTCTCTCAAAGTTTTATGAGTATGACAAGAAAAATGTATCTATGTGAAAACAAAGATTGATGTGTTTATATATGTCCTATTATATTGAAAAAATAGACTACTCAATATAGTTTTGATGCGTATAAACAATGTCTACTCTCCCATTTGAATATAGCTTTTACATTGTTCAAGATTTAAGCCAATACAAACAAATAGATTCAAACCAGTAGTGCAAGTGGGAGCAGAATTTAGAACGTACCATGGAAAATATCATTCCATTCCCCCACTGGAAACAGAGCTATCCCACTCAATCTGCTTCAAATATTGTGGCAGTCAAATAAGTGTAACGACAACGCGTTTTGGAGTCATATTGGAAAAGCTATCGATGCAGAAAGCTGCGCCAATATAGGGAAAATTACCTCAAATGTTTTTAAAACCAAGATTCCATGCCATGAAATTGACTTGTGCAGTAGTTTCAACCTACATTCTCTTCAACAATGAACCAAAAAAAATCGAAAAACAAGATATGTAGAGTGTATAACATCGAGTTGAGAGGGCAAAGATATTTTGTGCAATGTGAACGCAGTTTGAATGTTCGATGGTTTGATGATAAGGTCAAAATAAACGACATCTCACGTGCTATTAATTGGCACTGAAGAGGCCGCGTGGGCTGAACGGCAGCCATGAATAGCCTGCTCACCCTCTATCCCGTGTCCATCACAAATTCTTAAATACGTTCTTCATACGGCTCCTTTAAACACACAGACTGACGTAAATATACCTCAGCATAAAGGTTATCGACAAAGAAACAACAAACATTAATTTAAAATTAGAAAAACCTAATCGTATTTTTTCTGATGGGACTACGATGGAATCTTTACATTGTATAATGTCAGCGACGCTCAGCTGTACAATTCGTTGAAATACCATGATTTGTCTCAGTAAATCAGCTTTGCCAATATCCAGTTTACTAGGCAGTATTGAATGTTGAGGCAGGTGAATTAATCAGCTTTCTCAATATTCAGTCTGTTAGGCAGCATTGAATGTTGAGGCAGGTGAATTATAGATAGTTGGATTTGAACCGTCCGATCTGAATTGTTTTCAGATCCTACAGTGACTGCTGGCCATTTTCAGATCTGATGGTCTATAATCCAATTGCGTCAACATAAGTAGCAAGACAGATATTGTTTTTTTTTTAATCCACGGAATTTATATTCCATCCTTCTATTCAATCTTTTCTCTATTTTCTATATCATAAAAGAATGCTCCACAACAAGCTGGTTATTATTGATCGTCAACTCCTTTTCTTCTTTTCAATCCCATAGAATTTAGATTCCATCCTTTTACCAAGTTCTCTCCAGTTTTCTCTCTAATTTCTGTAAAGTTCTCTCCAGTTTTCTCTCTATTTTCTGTATCATAAAGAGGACAGAAGAAGAAAACGAACCCCCTCACATTTTTCAATCTAAATTCCATCCTGATACCAAGTTCTCTCCAGTTTTCTCTCTATTTTCTGTATCATAAAGAGGACAGAAGAAGAAAACGAACCCACTGACATTTTTCAATCTGTAATCGATAACGTTGTTTTCTTTATACGCAAGAGTTATTTTCAATCTGTCAAAAGTCCACCCTGATTTGTTTAGTACAGACCGGTCAGATTTTCGCGCACGTACGCTTCTAACGTTTTGCCAATAATGAGTAGGTATCACAGTCTTCCATCGAACTTCTACTCGCTCGCTATTCACGATGCTGTCGTTATCACGGGGTCCGCAACAGCTTAGGAAATAGATAGAAACGACACTTTCTTAAAAAAAAAAAGAGAAATTTGTATTTCAAGTTTTTAACTTAGACATTTTAGTCTGTTTACTGTGCAGAGAATGTTTCAATCAGGGTGAGCCAGCTATTAAAATAGTTGAATTAAAATACTAGAAGTTGATAAAATCAGCATGTCATTAGAATCTTTTGATGGTAGGGAAAGACTTTTTTTNCTTAGACATTTTAGTCTGTTTACTGTGCAGAGAATGTTTCAATCAGGGTGAGCCAGCTATTAAAATAGTTGAATTAAAATACTAGAAGTTGATAAAATCAGCATGTCATTAGAATCTTTTGATGGTAGGGAAAGACTTTTTTTTACAGTGTAATTGGAGATATGTAAGTCTTTTTAAGTTTTTATAGTCTAATATAAAGGAGATGTGTAACTCTTTCTTTATTTAAAATGGAATTCACAAGTAACATTTAAAAAAATATTAATAACAAAAAATATTTCAATATAAATCACAAATAAAATGTTTTTATATTTATGCATTTATATATTTTTCATTTTGTCAATATATACCTTCTACTTGTCCGTATGAGGGAGATGTGTAATCCAGTCAATTTGGAGTTGAGAAGTAACATTTAAAAAAATTGAGATGTGTAATTCACTCAATGTGAAGTTGAGAGGTGGTATTTAAACTTTTTTTAATAACTATAAAAAAGTTTCAATATTGACCATAAATAAAATATTTTAATATCCATCTTAAGTAATAAAGTAATTGAAGATAAAAAAAAT
>ML790379.1:199573-232899 GCA_009831015.1 Picea engelmannii | reverse complement strand
AAAAAAAGTCTTTCCCTACCATCAAAAGATTCTAATGACATGCTGATTTTATCAACTTCTAGTATTTTAATTCAACTATTTTAATAGCTGGCTCACCCTGATTGAAACATTCTCTGCACAGTAAACAGACTAAAATGTCTAAGTTAAAAACTTGAAATACAAATTTCTCTTTTTTTTTTTAAGAAAGTGTCGTTTCTATCTATTTCCTAAGCTGTTGCGGACCCCGTGATAACGACAGCATCGTGAATAGCGAGCGAGTAGAAGTTCGATGGAAGACTGTGATACCTACTCATTATTGGCAAAACGTTAGAAGCGTACGTGCGCGAAAATCTGACCGGTCTGTACTAAACAAATCAGGGTGGACTTTTGACAGATTGAAAATAACTCTTGCGTATAAAGAAAACAACGTTATCGATTACAGATTGAAAAATGTCAGTGGGTTCGTTTTCTTCTTCTGTCCTCTTTATGATACAGAAAATAGAGAGAAAACTGGAGAGAACTTGGTATCAGGATGGAATTTAGATTGAAAAATGTGAGGGGGTTCGTTTTCTTCTTCTGTCCTCTTTATGATACAGAAAATAGAGAGAAAACTGGAGAGAACTTTACAGAAATTAGAGAGAAAACTGGAGAGAACTTGGTAAAAGGATGGAATCTAAATTCTATGGGATTGAAAAGAAGAAAAGGAGTTGACGATCAATAATAACCAGCTTGTTGTGGAGCATTCTTTTATGATATAGAAAATAGAGAAAAGATTGAATAGAAGGATGGAATATAAATTCCGTGGATTAAAAAAAAAACAATATCTGTCTTGCTACTTATGTTGACGCAATTGGATTATAGACCATCAGATCTGAAAATGGCCAGCAGTCACTGTAGGATCTGAAAACAATTCAGATCGGACGGTTCAAATCCAACTATCTATAATTCACCTGCCTCAACATTCAATGCTGCCTAACAGACTGAATATTGAGAAAGCTGATTAATTCACCTGCCTCAACATTCAATACTGCCTAGTAAACTGGATATTGGCAAAGCTGATTTACTGAGACAAATCATGGTATTTCAACGAATTGTACAGCTGAGCGTCGCTGACATTATACAATGTAAAGATTCCATCGTAGTCCCATCAGAAAAAATACGATTAGGTTTTTCTAATTTTAAATTAATGTTTGTTGTTTCTTTGTCGATAACCTTTATGCTGAGGTATATTTACGTCAGTCTGTGTGTTTAAAGGAGCCGTATGAAGAACGTATTTAAGAATTTGTGATGGACACGGGATAGAGGGTGAGCAGGCTATTCATGGCTGCCGTTCAGCCCACGCGGCCTCTTCAGTGCCAATTAATAGCACGTGAGATGTCGTTTATTTTGACCTTATCATCAAACCATCGAACATTCAAACTGCGTTCACATTGCACAAAATATCTTTGCCCTCTCAACTCGATGTTATACACTCTACATATCTTGTTTTTCGATTTTTTTTGGTTCATTGTTGAAGAGAATGTAGGTTGAAACTACTGCACAAGTCAATTTCATGGCATGGAATCTTGGTTTTAAAAACATTTGAGGTAATTTTCCCTATATTGGCGCAGCTTTCTGCATCGATAGCTTTTCCAATATGACTCCAAAACGCGTTGTCGTTACACTTATTTGACTGCCACAATATTTGAAGCAGATTGAGTGGGATAGCTCTGTTTCCAGTGGGGGAATGGAATGATATTTTCCATGGTACGTTCTAAATTCTGCTCCCACTTGCACTACTGGTTTGAATCTATTTGTTTGTATTGGCTTAAATCTTGAACAATGTAAAAGCTATATTCAAATGGGAGAGTAGACATTGTTTATACGCATCAAAACTATATTGAGTAGTCTATTTTTTCAATATAATAGGACATATATAAACACATCAATCTTTGTTTTCACATAGATACATTTTTCTTGTCATACTCATAAAACTTTGAGAGAATATTTCCATCACACAATAAAATAGGAAACAACTAGTTGTAGAGAATGTCTCATATCCAACTAAATTTAACAAACTCTTAAAACTTAAAAGCAAATTATTCACATATAGAAAAAATCTACATGTCAATGATCAATAATAATAAAACCACAACCTTTAGTGTGATCAAGTATCGCACATAAAACAACAATATCTGGAGCCCTTCAAGACTTCATTGGCATCTAGTCCTTTGCAACACATGTTCCCCAAGAAACTAAAGATGCCCTTTATCAACATTTTTTTCCTTTTGGTGCAACTAGGCATTTTCTTCTTCTAGACATCGCCAATTTGTAGAAGCCCATATAAAGGAAAACCATCCACCGAAGTATATGGGTACCTAACCGTTGCAAAAATTTGTCTAGTAGGAAGTCCTTTAGGTACATGGCTCATTCAACTTCTTGATGAACTCCCCTTGGATATGCAACCAATTACATTAGCATTCCAAGAACTGACCAATGCAACAAATGCATCCACTCTCAATTGACGCATGCACTTTTTGTTGGATTACTGAGAGGGGGTGAATCAATAATAGTGTTTTTTAATCATTTTTAACCAGAGTGTATATAAGTGTTGGTATCCTTACGTGGAAATCCAATGCGGGAGAAAACCATTGAATTTTTTTTCTTATATGTCTTTAAGAAGTACATTCATTGGAAGCACCAACCTCCTTTATTTTCCAGCTCCAACTGGAAGGAGGCTCCAACCCCCTATATTCTCAGGCTACAACCTGAAGGAAGCTCCAACTCTCCAATTCTCAGGCTACAACTTGAAGGAAGCTCCAACTCTCCAATTCTCTGGCTCCAACTAGAAGGAGGCTACAACCCCATAGTTCTTTGGCTACAACCACCTATCCTTGCCCCGTCCAACCACCCTGAAATATAAGTTCCAAATGTAGATGACCTATCACTGTCACAACCTGTTACTGTCAATCATGTCACAACATGTACCAATATTCTTCAAAACTTTCCTGTAGATCTGTGACCAATATATTCTACAACACATGGATGTCTGCACCTTTCTATACAACAATTTGTGGATGTTTGTGCCTATGTTTGCTGCAACTCACGAACTAGCAAACTACTCTGCTAATACCACTTGTTTGTCTCTGTTACTATGTCTGTGTCACTGTCTCGGTCTTGGTCACGATCTGATCTCTTTGTATCTACTCACAATCTGGTCGATCTTATTGAAAATAATACTCATCCAATATCCAAGTAGATCTAACACAACTATATACTAGGTTCATGCATATGTCTCAGTGTGTGATATCATAAACCCTTACATTAACCATACATCAAACACTTACTGTTATGTAATCACAACCTGTACTGATAGCAATAAGATTCAACCATAAACCCTCAACCATGCTCTAAAAAACACAAGATATATCTTAACAAGATGTCCAATGAAGTATACCCACAATAATAAACCAATACAATAGCAATGTATCCTCGTAGATCTATCTTATACACAATACTATGCATACAACCAATAGTCCCTCAAGGGACAAAACTCAATCTTGCATGACCATACCCCAAGCATTCACCAAAGACCTACTTAAGACAAGAATATAACATACCTTTTGTTATTGTAGATAACTCTATTGTACTTTCTCATTGTTAGACTTGTATGTAGTCTCTTCTTAATTCTACAACTTCTCAGTGATATATTTGATCTTCCTTTTCTTCATCCTTGGCAACAAATCCATACTCTTTCTTCAGTAAACTCACGGGTATCTGTACATTGTCCCACTGTGGCATGTGTATGTACGCATCCTTCTAATGCTACAAGCTGCATATATCTACAATAAAACCCTAGTTCAGTACCCACAGTCTCGACCCTTCGAACCTACAACTTCGTCGCTTCTTCAAAATCATTGTTATAAATTTGTCAACGATACCTACCCATAACATTTCACAAAATGTATATTCAATTTGGTCAAATTAGGATCTAATGGGAGACCCTTGCTCTGGTATTTATACTCTCCAAGTAGCTTCCTTTATGATCTGGGATCTTTTCATCGAAGTGACTTATATGGAATTGTATTAAATGAGCATAAATTAAAGTGCACCATTAAAGAAGGAAAAGCTCAATAATTAAGAGACATAAGCGTCAAATCTGAACACAAAAAACTTGATAACGGAGTTCATCCCTGGTGGACTACGTCTCTGGGTCCTGCTCTCAAATGGGTAGGCCTTTTTATTAACTCAACAAAATAATTTGGCAAAATACATAAGTATACCTCATTATGGAATTAAGCTGCAAAAGCTTTGCTCAAATCAAAAAATAGACAACACCATTGAATTTGTGGCATCGAATTACCCAAAAATTATTGTCTCCATGCCTCAATCCGACTCTAGCACTCCCAATCCAAAGATAAACTTTGTCTCAGTTTCTGTTCTCTGCAACCTGCAATTAATTCCCAAAAATTGTCTCGTAAGCCGTGCTCGATCGTACTGTCACACGCCTCCCTCCTGCACTGGGAGGATTTCCAATTTATAAATAATATTGGCAGGCGAAGTTAATAATAGGGTCGTTTGGCCTAGTGGTGGGCGGAGCTATAGTTAAGGTGTATAATGGGGGAGGTCTCGGGGTTGAGCCCGCGGGCCTCCCCTTTTGGGTGTTCATTGTAACTTATATGCATATATTTAAATTGTGGTTCCACCAACTTTAACAGTGGTTTATATATGACCGTTGGGCAACAGATTTGGCGGGGTTCGGCTGGATTTGGCGGTCCCACCATTTTTTTTGTTTTTGGAAATTGGTTCTAGGACCTTCATTGGGCATTTTCCCACTGACATGTGGTAGCCCATGACTGGGCCACGTGGAATCCAACCATTGGGCCATGTAAACCACATGTACAGTCATCTTCCATGTCAACGTACAGTCTGCCACCTCATCTTCCATATCAAACTACCACGTCACCGTACGTTCTGCCATGTGGTTGTACGGACTGCCACATGGCGCTTTTTCATTGGTCCATGGATCGACCCAAAAAAGCTAAAAAACAAGTGACACGTGATAGCCTCTGGTGTTTCCACATCACCATGCTGATGTCAACATGACACGTGTCGCCTCCTGCGTGTGCCACGCATGTTGTAAGGATGTTGACGTCATCTATACTGATGTTGATGTCAACAGTACAGATGTTGACTCATCCCCTTCTAACTGGGATAGGTTGACCAAACTTTGACCGCGAATATGTTTTGATCTGTAACTTCGTTTGATCTATAAGTTTCTTGCCTTCACCCTTCAATATTTACCTGCTAATGTGAAGCCATACCTAGTCTCCAACCTGGAACTGATGATCAACCTTGTGTTTTTCATGCCGATCTTTATATTGTGCTTAACTTTTCTCCAATTGTTCCCTGACTTCTTGGTGTACCTTCTAGATCCTATGGATGAACTTGCGGGTTCTGTCTTAATTTCTTTCTTCATTTGAATCGACATCTCTCCCATACATCAAGTCCAAGGGAAATTTAGGTAGGTACCCAAAACATGTCTCAAAAGGCGAACACTGAGTGGAGGAATGTAAGGCTCAGTTGTAAGCATGTTGTACATAAGGTATTTTTTCATCCCATACTTTGGGATGCTTGTTGCAGTAGCCTAGAAGTAAAAGTACCACTGTTCAGTTTACAACCTTTGTCTGTCTGTTGGTTTGTGGATGGAAAGCAATGCTCCTCTTCAACTTGGTGTCCATCATTCTCCACAATCTTGTCCAAAAATCCCCAAGGAATAGAGTATATCGATCTGAGATAATGGATGTAAGTAACCTAAAGTGAACCCAAACATATTGAAAGAAGAGATTAGCAGTTTTCTCAACAATGATCTTATTTTTACATGGCATTAAGATACACATCTTGTTGAACCTATCCACTACAACATACAAATAGTCATGACCCCTTTTCAACATTGGTAAACCCCCTACAAAATCCATGGAGATAATTTCCCATGGATGGGATGAAACAAGTAGTTGTGAGTATAGCCCCGGTTTTCTATTAGTGGGCTTACAAGTAGAACACATCACACACCCCTATACATATTTAGTTGCAATTATTTTCATTTGAGGCCAGTAACAAAACCCCTGCAAATGAGCCATAGTTTTTCCTACCCCAAAATGCCTAGACACAAAAGAAGTGTGAGCTTCTCATATTACATGGACTCGTTCACTTGTAGGAATACATAGCTTTCCAAGATGGTAGAGTAGTTTTCCCTGCAGAAAATAGTTCTCTACCTTGTTACTTGTACCCTTTTTGTACTTGATTACCAAATGAAATTGTTGTAGGAAACCCATCCATCTGTAATGTCTATATTGTTGCAGTTTGGTTTGTGCTTGGAGATATTGTAAGGGTTGGTGATCTGTATGTATGATTGTTTCCTTCCCTAACAAGTAGTACTTCCATTTCTTTACGCTTTGAACTAATGCATACAACTCTTTATCATATGTAGGATAGTTAACAACAACTTGGTTAAAAGTTTCAAATTGGTAACAGATAGGATTACGATATTGCATCAATATTGCACCCATGTTGTATATTTTGGCATCTGTCTCAATCTCGAAGGGTTGTTGGATATTCGAAAGTGCTAATACTGGTGCAGTAATGATAATTTCCTTCAAAGTGTCGAAAGATTTGTGTTGCTTTCCTCTCCACTAAAAAGTGTTCTTCACACTGGTTAAGGCATGTAAAGGAGCTGCTATAAAGGAGAAGTTTGAAATGAACCTCATCCAATACTGGACTGCACCTAAGAAGCTCTGTATCTTATTTACACTTTTGGGCTTAGGCCAATTTACAATTACATCAATCTTGGAAGGATCAATTTTTAATTGTCCTCCTCCTACAATATGACCTAAGTACACAAGTGCAGTCTTATCAAATTCACATTTTGACAATTTTACATACAAATTTTCCCTTTTCAAAGTATCCAATACTTGCTTTACATGCCTCACATGTTCATCCCAAGTCCCACTAAATACAAGAATGTCATCTAAATATAGTATATACTATCACAAAATCATCTAGAAAAGGCTTGGATACATCATTCATCACATGCATGAAGGTTGTTGGAGCATTACAAAGCCCAAACGACATAACTAACCACTCAAACAATCCTTGTTTCGTTTTAAAGGCAGTCTTCCATGCATCTTGTTCTGCAACCCTGATTTGATGGTATCCACTGCACAAATCCAACTTAGTGAAATAAACAACATTCTTTAATTGATCAAGTAAATCATCCATATGAGGAAGAGGGTATCGATTTTTCACCGTGATTTTATTTAAGGCCCGGTAATCGACACACATTTTCCATGTGTCATCTTTCTTTGGCACCATCACGATCAGAGAACCACAAGGAAATGAGTTGGGCCTAATGACCCCTTGATCCAATAATCCTTGTACTGACTTCTTGATCTCTGTCATCTCTACAATTGACATTTTGTACATACCCACATTAGGAAGAGAATCCTAATGAAGATGTATCTCATGTTGGATTTCCCTCTTAGGAGGTATCCATCTGGATCTTGGAAAATATCATCATACTTAGAAAAAATATCAATTAATTATTTCTTATGAGAAGGATCACATCCTTGGAAAGCATCGGAGGTTCTGACATCTTTCTCCCTTACGACCATGAGTACATATCTCTTATTAGTGTTTATGAGTCTCTTAATTTGACCTGCACTAACAAGTGTTGTTTTACCCTCATGCTATGAGCTCTAACAATATATTCCACTCTCCCCTTAGTAAGGTGGTATTTGTTCTCATGACGAAAGAATATTGTTTTTCTATCATAACGATAAGGACTCCCCAACATTATTCCACATATATTAAGTGATACAACATCCAAATCCACTTCATCAATCAACTTTGAAACAATAGAAAATCTAACCCTACATTGTTTGGTGACATTAAGTTTTTCTTTATCACATACCCAACCAAGAGGATAAGGCTTTGGATGTGGTTTCATTTCAAGACCCATATTTTTGACAAGTGCTTCAAATATCAAGTTTACTTGGGAACTCGAATCAAATAATGTATCTATCTTAGTGTATTTAGATACAAATCTTATGTGAAATAATTCATTCCTCTTTCATTCACCATCATGAGATTCATTACTGGAATTTGAATTAACATGAACAAAATCTTTACCTTGTACTCCAACCGCTGTGATGTTTCCTTTTTCTCTTGAATCAGAACCAAGATCTTGTTGCAATGTAGCAACGATTTTTGTCTTCCCCTTTCCACCGAACTATTTCAGTCTCTTCTTTGGATGTAGTTTCCAACAGTGTTCATCATCATGACCATTTTTCTTGCAATGAGTGCAAGATGACTTTCCTTCTTCTCTCTTTACTGTGGCGGTCTTCTTGTCCTTCTTTTTAAAATTCTTAAATGGCTTATGTGGGAGATTGGAAGGTTTCTTTGTGGGATATTCTTGAACATGATTTTCCTTGTTCTCAAGGTGAGTGGCTTGCACACAAACTTCGTCAAGACTGGTGGGGTTAAACAATAACAAAGTATGACAAATATAACTGTGAATTGCACCAATATACTTCATTAAAGTTTCATAAGAATCCAATGGAATGTTTAATGCAAGAGTTTCTTCCTAAATTATTCTGTAAAACTTTGTACAATTTGACCTTTACTTTGTCTTAAAGTTTTCCATTCCATCATTGATTTATGTAAATAACCCAATGGATAAAATTGCTTCCTTATCGTTGACTTAAATTCCGACCATGAGGAAATAAGATTACCAGACTTACTTTTGTCCCGAAGTTTTCTCTCCCACCATACGAGAGCGGTGTCTTCCAACCGAAGAGAAGTCAGTTGCACTTTAACTTCCTCTTCATCAATCTATTGAACGCAACAATATACATCAACTTGTTGGATCCAATTATATAGCTTTTCAATATCAGCATCTCCATTAAACATAGGTAAAGAAAATTTTACATCAAGCTTTAATAATGGTTTCTTAAACGAGGCTTTATGGCTAAAATGATGAGAATGATGAGAATTCTCAGAGGAAGAAGAACTAGAAGTTGATGGTGAAGATGGAGGCTCTGGAGGGTCTCCTCCAGCCCCTTGATTTATCGAAGCATCATCATCAGCTTGTGATTCCTTTTTATTCTCTTTCTTCTTCATCCTCTTCTCGTAGTATCCATACATTCATTCAACCATTTCTTACATGCGATAAAAGACCATATGGAAGTTTTTCTCTTGTTCATCACGTTTTTCCTCTTCTTCCATTTTCTTCCTTCAGGATGAACGGCCAACTTCGAGATTGAAAGTCTTAAGAGTTCCTTCACCCTGCTTATGATTGGCCCTGGTAAGCATTCACACACAACAATTCACGTCAAAGATGACTTCTTTGATATCAACATGATCCGAGTTCTTTTCATCGAAGTGACTTATAAAGAATTGTATTAAATGAGCATAAATTAAAGTGAACCATTAAAGAAGGAAAATCTCAATAATGAGGATACATAAGCATCAAATATGAACACAAAAAACTTGATAACGGAGTTCATCCTTGGTGGACTACGTCTCCGGGTCCTGCTCTCAAATGGGTAGGCCTTTTTATTAACTCAACAAAAGAATTTGGCAAAATACATAAGTATACCTCATTCTGGAATTAAGCTACAAAAGATTTGCTCAGATCAGAAAACATACAACACCATTGAATTTGTGGTGTCGAATTACCCAAAAAGGACTGTCTCCATGCCTCAATCTGACTTTGGCACTCCCAGTCCCAAGAGAAACTTTGTCTTGGTTTTCGTGTCCTGCAACCTGCAATTAATTCCCAAAAATTGTCTCGTAAACCATGCCCGACCATACCGTCACATGCCTCCCTCCTACACTGGGAATATTTTCAAATTTTTAAATAATATTGGTGGGTGGACTCAATAATAGGGTTGTTTGGCCTAGTGGTGGGTGGAGCTATAGTTAAGGCATATAATGGGGGAGGTCTCGGGGTCGAGCTCGCGGGCCTCCCCTTTTGGGTGTTTGTTGTAACTTATATGCATATATTTAAATGGTGGTTCTGCCAAATTTAGTAGTGGTTTATATATGACTGTTGGGCGCCATTTTTGGCGGGGTTCTGCCAGATTTGGTGGGGTTCCACCGGATTTGGCGGACACGCCAATTTTTTTTATTTTTGGAAATTGGTTCTCGGGCCCTCATTGGGCATTTTCCCACTACCATGTGGCAGCGAACCATTGGACCAAGTCAACCACCTGTATAGTCACCTGCCATGTCACTTGCCACATCACCATATGGTCTACCACGTGGTGCTTTTTCATTGGTCCATGGATCGACCCGAAAAAGACAAAAAGCAAGTGACACGTGTCAACCTCTAGTGCTACCACATCAACATGCTAACATCATGCTGATGTCAGCATGACACATGTCACCTCCTACGTGTTCCACGTATGTTGTATGGATGTTGACATCATTCGTAATGATTTTGACATCAGCAGTACAGATGTTGACTCATCCCTTGTTGATTGGGCTTAGTTGACCAAAATTTGACCATGGATATCTTTTGATATGTAACTCTGTTTGATGAGACGTTTGCATCGTTGGAAAGATTACGATGTTCTCTTCGTGATGATGCCACTTTCACTGAGTTTTGAGGACTTTGAATTTTTGTCATTTCTCTATTTGTTGAGGTCATTCTGAGCTTCCTGAGTTGCTTCTGCGAGTTCTAATTTGTCCTTAGTCTTCTTTGGATCCTTTTTTTATCACTTTAGGGGTTATCTTCTAACTGTTTTACCCAACTTCCCTCTTTTAGGGATAAACCACTTTTAACTACTTTTCCCACTTGCAACCACTTTAACATAAATAGTAAACTCACCTCTTCTTATTGCAAGTAATTTATTTTTAATTATTTATTGCAATAACTTTACCAATGATTAACTCCTAGTTACAACCACTTTGACTAGTAAACTTCTTCTAGGAGATTCTAGAATAATTGACTTATTTGACCTTTTAGGGGATTCCAGATAACTCATGAGGGTTCTCCAACTTCACTATGCCATAACTTCTCAACTGTTAGGAACTATGTGACGTACCACATATCACTGGAGATGGCATGGCATGTATTATCCATGTATGATATTATTTCCTGCAAATTGATCTTCATTACATTATTCCTCAAACAAACATGGACAAATTATCCATGCCTCTGGGGCTGCCGGACTTTTTTCAAGGGTTGAAATCAATGACAAGCAACCAAATTAATCAACAATATCCCCCTTTGGAATTGATGGAAACACTTTGATGCATCATTGAAGTTACGGTGCTCATGCTTGTTAAATTTGGCAACATTGACAGTCATTCTCCAATGGGAGACCATATGGGCCACCCTGAGGCTAGCCAGGGAGATTTAGAGAATTAACGAGTCTTGTGAGGTATTGAAAAAATCCATGGGGAATGTAAAACCTCTATGAGTCAAACCAAAAGTCAGGACGAACGAGATGTTATGTAAGTCTAATGCAAAAGTCAGGGGGAACGTACAACCTCTGTGAGCATAGACAGTCTAGTGCAAAAGTCAGGGGGAACGTACAACCTCTATGAGCATAGACAGACTAGTGAAAAATTCAAGGGGAACGTACAACCTCTCTGAGCCTAGTCAAGCCTTGTGAGCCATGAGAAAAAGTCAAGGTATGTAGAAAAATTTAGGTTGAATATAAAATTCCTATGAGCTAGAAACAAACGATATTCCTAACATTGAAAATGATATAAATGTATTGATATAGTGTATTAGCACGTGTAACATTATCCACCATGAAGAGAATTTCGAATTGCCTTGTAATGTTGAGTTGTAACTAAAGTCTTAAGTCTAGTTCTATTTTCGAACTAAAGTGTATTGTTGAGTTGCAACTGAAGTCTTACGTATAGTTCTATTTTTGAACTAAAGTGTAAAGATGAATTGAAACTGAAGTCTCAAGTCTAGTTCTATTTTTGAACTAAAGTACACCAGTCTCAAGTCTAGTTCTACTTTCGAACTAAATTGTAAAGATGAGTTGAAACTGAAGTCTCAAGTCTAGTTCTATTTTCGAACTAAAGTATACCAGTCTCAAGTCTAGTTCTAAGTTCGAACTAAAGTATGAAGCTAAGTTATGATTAAATCATGCAAATAGGTTACTATTTCGAGTCTCTCCTCTTCTCCTCTTCAGCCTATATAAGGAGAGGTCAACCCCTCTCTTCAACACAGTTTTGATATGCAGGTTAAGGGAGAAGAAATAGAGGAACATATCAGTGATAAAGTGGAAACATACCAAAGCAACATATCAGTGTTTTATATCAACAATAGAGGTTGCATATCCGAGGCATATATCGGCAACATATCAGTGTTGTATATCAACAATAGAGGCAACATACTAGAGTTGTATTTCAGCAAGGTCTCTTAGGTCTTTGTCAGGTCAAAGTCCTCTTGGAAAGCTCTTTAAGAGAAACACATCCATGGTGGATATTTGTAAGTGATATTACATTATTAATGCAATAAAGGAATATTGTTTGTTGGGGTTTTTCTCCCTGTATAGGGTTTCCCCAGGGTATATGTGTTGTTGATGTGCATGCTTAATCATCTACATAGTTATTTCTATTCGATTATGATTTGGTATTGTTGAAGTGTATTAAGCTGGAATCAAAGTGTTTAAGAAAATAAAAGAATTAATCTGCATAAGAAATCAAGCTCATAATTTAACATGGTATCATAGCTTAGGGTGTGTTAAACGTGTTGAAGTGCATCAACAGGTACACATGGATCCAACCTAGCTTGATTAAGTTTCCAGTGTGAATTCCATGGCATCCTCCATTTCAGTCAAGGCTGAGGATAGGCTCGAAGGAGCTACCAACTTCAATGTGTGGAAGCTCCGGATAACAAATATCTTGCAGGAGCATGATCTTGAGCAGTATGTGACCACAATGGTGGAGGAACCCACGAATAATGTAGGAAGAGCGGCCTTCAGGAAGATTCAAGCAAAGGCCAAGTGAATCATCTTTGACTCAGTCAAAGATAGTATAATGTCTGCAATGACTTCATTAATGACTACCAAGGACTAAATGGACACCTTGGTGAATCTATATGAGAAATGGGCTCCAAGTCAAAAGACGACACTTAGCACAAGCTTAATTATTTGAAGATGGAGAAAGGTGAATTAGTGGCATCTTTCTATTCCAGGATATCCCAGATCAGAGATCAACTTTTGGTCACAGGGGTGATAGTGGACGATTATGATTTCATGCAGGCCATTTTTGACGATCTTCCTTCTTCATGGGAGACCTTCTTATCCCGTGTAAGTGGGGGAGAGATTCATCCCACATTTGAGAGGTTATGGCATGATTTCCTCAAGGAGGAGAGTCGCACAACTACCAGGAGCGATCCAACGAAAGAAGAGCACTCAGTTTTAGCATCAAGATTCAAGGGAAAGAAGAAAGGCACTTTCCAAAAAGGCTCTCAAAGGAAGCCAAACACCAAAGGTACATTCAAAGGCAAGAATATTGATACATCTAAGATTAAATGCTTTATTTGTAATAAGTTGGGTCATTTTTCTAAAGATTGTTGGTTTAGAAAGAAACATCCAAGGAAAGAGAAACATCATGCCTCAATTGTTGAGGATGATGAATCCAAAAGAAATTAGAAAAGTCCTTCTAATGAGAAATAAAATAGAAAAGAATATTACTTGGTTTCTGCCTTATCCAGTTTAGTTTTCATAGGGCAGAAAACTTGGTTAGTAGACAATGGTGCATCAAAGCACATGATAGGGTACAAGGAGATCTTCTCAGACTTCGAGAAAAAATATTTTGCAGAGCATGTTGAGCTTGGGGATGAAAAATGTTACAATATAGAGGGAGTAGGCTCTATCTCCTTCAAATTGGAATCTGGGGCTAGACTTCATATTGATGAAGTATTATATGTTCCAGGGCTCAAGAAAAATCTACTATCAGTTGCAACCCTTGAGGACAAGGGATATTGGGTGATATTCAAGGACAGAAAGGCACTACTATGGGATAAATGCAGCCACTTAAGTACAACAGAACCCATTGGAACTCATAGTGGAGGACTATACATCGTGTCAGGACAGTCAGTCCAGGCATTGGCTCATGATGCGACTAGCTACAACGAGTTGTGGAACATAAAACTTGGACATCTTCATTAAAAATCTCTTCTAGATCTACAGAACATGGTATGTGGCATGCCCTCTATTTCTCTTAGTAAAAATGAAATTTGCAAGGGATGAATGCTAGGTAAAAATATAAAGAAATCATTTCCTAGTAGTGACAATAGAGCTCAGGGAATCTTAGATTTGGATCATTCTAATGTATGTGGTCCCATGTCATCTCCCTCACTCAATGGTTGTTTGTATTATGTCATTTTTATTGATGATTACTCAAGAAAATGTTGGATATATTTCCTTAAAGATAAAAGTGACACATTTGATAAATTCAAAGAGTATAAATCCTTTATTGAAAAGCAGATAGGGAAACACATCATAATCCTTAGAACAGACAATGGAGGAGAGTTTGAATCTCTTCAGTTTGACGATTTCTGCAACTCAGCAGGAATCAAGAGAGAATTGATCGTGCCATATAACCCTCAACAAAATTGAGTTTCTAAGAGGAAAAACAGGACAATTTGTCAGGCAACGGAAGAAATAATGTTTGACCAAGATCTGCCAAAATATTTATGGTCAGAAGCTAACTCCACTATCGTGTATATTCAGAACAGGTGTCCACATGCTATCTTGAAGGATGAGACTCTTGAAGAGGTATTCTCAAGGATCAAGCCTAAAGTAGGGCATCTATGGATATTTGGGTGTCTTGTGTATATTCATATCCCTAAGGAAAAGAGGACAAAGATGGAACCCTCAGGCAAGAAAGGGGGTTTTGTGGGGTACAGTGAGAACTCCAAGGCTTACAGGATTTATGTATCAGGTCAGAGGCAAATATAAGTAAGAAAATATGTGAATTTCCATGACGAAGCCTCATTTAAGAAATCCAAAGAGCTTCAGCAGGAATCAGAAGTAGTTCAGCCAATTTCACCTTCTTCTGAAAATGAAGAGTTAGATGATCAGAGGGAGGAACCTCGTGAAGGGCCAAGTAATGAACCCCTAGAACCTGCTGAAGTGTTAGAAATAAATATTGAAGAACCTCCAAGCAAAAGGAATCCAGGGTGGCTTAAAGAGATAGTGCAGGAAGCAGAAAGGATAACTGCTCCCAAAGGAACTTTCGGGGAAAGGAAGAGGCCTCATAGGTTTGGAGGCTATGTTGCACTGATGAGCAACATTAGTGATGTCGAACCTTCTTCATTTGAAGAAGAATATAAATTACAAGTATGGAAGGATTCCATGCTTGAGGAATACATGTATATTATAAAGAAAAATGTTTGGGACATTGTGTCGAGGCCAAAAGACAAATCAGTGGTTTCTTCCAAATGGATCTATAAGATAAAACATGCAGCTGATTGAAGTGTGGAAAATTCCAAAGCAATATTTGTAGCCATATGATTCACTTAGAAAGAAGGAATAGACTATGAACAGATTTTTTCCCCTGTAGCCAGGTATACCTCCGTTCGAACTATTATTGCGTTAGCTCCCGTTCTCGGTTGGAAGCTACATCAGATGGATGTAAAAAAAACATTCTTGAATGGAAAGATTGGACATGAGGTCTTTGTGGAACAACCAAATGGTTTTGTACTGCATAACAAAGGCACTCATGTATGCAAGCTAAGGAAGGCCTTGTATGGTCTTAAGCAGGCTCCCAGAGTTTGGTATGACATGATTGATGGCTTTCTTAAAGCCTGGCCTTTCAAAAAAGCGATGTTGATGCAAATATGTACTTCAAGGTAAGAGGTAGCCAACCTATTATACTAATCCTGTATGTTGATGATCTCTTTATAACAGGAGATGAAGGGCTAATAGCCTAGTGTAAGAGGGAGCTAACCTCAGAATTCGAGATGAAAGACTTAGGCTTGATGAATTACTTCCTAGGATTGGAAGTGTTGAGCTCTACTTTTTCCATATCTTATGTTGTACAAAAACATTCATTAATTCACCTTTTCCCGCATTTCGTTGTTAATACACACCACAAACCCTAATTAAATGCCATCATTCGTCATTATATCTAATGTGGTTAAAAGATGATTATATCATGATTTACTTATGACGGTTTGTGAAGTGTGATTCTTGTACTAGAATGATCAACATTCTTGTATCATTACTGCAGTTCAGCACTCCCGCACAACACTCTCATTCTGGTACCAGTCATTGTTTAGCATATTCGTGTGTCTTTTGGAAAAATTCAGAAACATGGGTTTTCTCCATAGTGACGTCGACATGCAGAAACATGTGCCAAAATACACTCAGGTCGCACGTGTGGACCTCCATCCTAGGGGGAATAATTCAGCCAAATCAATAAAAGTTCTAGACAATCAACTTCGCCCTCAATTTTCGTGCAGACGAAGACAAATTATAAGAATCTGGAACATGGGTTTTGTTTCTAGCATGGAACATTGGGTCTCCCTCAAATCGTTTTCCAAACAAATGAATGTTTCAGGAGTTATTTCTGGTTCTTTGATTGACATATGCACTAATTTTGGGATGCGCCCAGGTTTGGAAGAAACTGAATATGCCGTCTAGATATTTATAATAAATATGGAACCCTAATTAACTAATCAATCAAAGTATTCCAGCATGATCATGGGTCCAATATTTATGATAGTATAGTTTTAGTATTTTCAAAAAACTGTATGATGGTTTGACATATTCATTTATGTAATTGTTGTTTCACAAGAATGGAGGAGTCATTTCCATCTTCTAGAGAAAGGATTTTGCATATAAATATGCCCATTATGTACATCAGGGGGACGTCTGTTCTTGTTTTGGATTTGGTAGTAGAAAATAAGATTCATTAAGATAGCACACATGTGTGCTTCTCTTTTGTAAGCGAAGTTGATCCCCCATTAATGAAGGTTGCTTGTTCCTGAATTTTTGTGCATTCCTTCAGCTTCATCTGATCTTTTTCGACGGCGTTAGTCAGGTTGGGAAGGGCCCCTCAGTCCTGGGTAATGTTTTGCATTTTTATTTTGATAGTTAGATTGCAAGTGTGGTTAATTCCAGTCCAATTTATATTTTGTGCAATGTTTCATTCTTTGTTTCACAGGTGTTGTTTGATTTCAGTTTTGTGAAGTTAGTTTGCTAATTTAACTGTGAATTTCAGAGAACAAACCATAAGATAGAACACCCGCAACTTATATTCTCTTCTTTGCCTTGCAAATTTACCTTTATCTCTTAACACTCTGGATATGTTGAAACCCAAATTCGCCCCACCCATATTCTATTTGTACCACTCCAATCTCCAAAGCTCTTCTTCTGCAAACATTTCAATGTTGCAACAAAAAATCATGAGAACAATTAAAAACAAAGTAGAACATTCAGTTGCTCCATTTTTCATTTCTACGAAGTTAAGATCATGATTCACTCAAGTTCGCTCAGCTGATTTGAGAGATTGCTCTTTGTTTGGCGTTGTACATTATATTGTTTCGTGTTGTATAATGATGGTTATGCACAGGACTATTTTATGCGTAATGTTGTATTGTGAATTGCACATATTTTTATATTGTTAATTGTTTATAATTTGTTTTATTGTTAATTGTTGTATTGTGCATATAGTTGTATCGTTTGTGTTATTAACCTTATCTTTGTTGAGTTCTTGTTATATATTATTTTTATTTGTCATTAGTATTATATATATTGTTTTACCATGTGTTTGTAAATAGTTTTGCTATGACACCATGTGCATTATTACATTATTTATTATGTATTACTTATTGTATATAGCTTTGAATTATTTGTTATCTTATTCCGTTGTTATATTGTTAAAGTGTTGTAGTGTTTTGTCTTCATTGTTTTAATTGTTTTTATCATTAGTTACCACTTTGTTATGTGAAAACTATGTAATCATTGTATATACTAATCATTCCTATGTTGTCTTGAGAATATATTGTTATATGTTTGATTGTTATGCTTTTATATAAATACATATGCAATGCAAAATGATTGAAGCAATTCTTGGATACGAGACAAAACTAAATCTGTACCAACACGCTCATTCATGTACATACAACAACATTACTCCCATACCTACACATTGATTTCGCTTTCATTTCTGAGTGTATCTTTTCTTGAGGACAAGTCTTTGAATTGTGTTTAAGTCTTTAGGTTACATCATTTTGTCAATATAGGATTAATTAGGATTTTGGTGGATTTTCTCATAAAAGTGGTAAATTTCCCTTTAGGTCAGTAGCACACATACATGAGGGTTTGAGTAACCTCATCCAGTTGACTGATTTGAATGCCAGTTTGGGTAAATTCCGCATTTACTTTCAGATTGCCTTGCTTTCCTTGCTTTTTTATTTCCCGTACTTGATCTCATTTCTTGTACTTTGGGTTCCTGCACTATGATTTTAATCCTAGCTTTGCTTTCATTCATTCCATTTTGAAGTGCATTTGTCGTCTTTAGAATAGGCTAGACTAGGCTCCAATCTTGCATTTCCTATGCTTGCACCTCTAAGTCTACGACTCCCTGATTGACAATTTAATGTTGGGAATTAATAGTGAATATATTTAGCCCCACATTTTTGGCGCCATTGTCAGGGAGGTGCTTAAGGGATTGAAGTCTAGATAGGTAGGTTTCTTTTAAATTACAACTTGGTGGAGGAGAAACAGTGAGACGAGAAGTAAGAACCTGCGCGACCACTATTGTGAGTTTTCCCAAAACCTTGACTGTTACTTTATTGCAAGTGTGTTTCTCTTTCGCAAAGTGTGCTTACTTTTGTGAAAAGTGTGTTTACTTTCCTGCAAATGTCTTTATTTTCATGCAAGAGTGGTATGATTTTCAAATTCTGCAATTAGTTTCTATTATTTCTTATGGTTTTCTTAAAAATTGTTTTGGGTGTTAGTTAGTTTTCATTTCATTTTCATCAAAAATATTTTGGGTTTTGTAAGAACCCTATGCGCTAATCCATGTGTGAGACAGGACCCATCAACCAACATGATGGATTCAAAGATGACAATGAGTTTGGAAGAACTCTCTCAAATCCTAGCAGCAACTGGGATCTCTTCTTCTCAGGAAGAGCACATCTTGACAGTAGTCAAGAACTTATATGCTTCTCCAAAAGACATATAAGAACAAAAGTCCTATGAGCCATGCCTAGAAGAAGATAGAGAAACCTCCATTGATCAATTTCACCAATCTACCAAGGAGATCAAAGAATCATTAACGATATCTAATCAGGAGAAGCCATTAGAACCTGCGATTGAGGAGGATAAAGAAAAGAATACACATAATGGTTTCAATGAAGACATGGACCAAGGACACCATGATTATATTGAATGTTGGTTCCAGGTGATTGTCATATTGCACCACCATCCTCTTCTTCAACAACTCTTCACATCATATTATTCAAAACTATTGGTTCATCATGTTCGTGTACTTGTTAAATTTTATTATATAAACCTGAATGTGAGTATATTTATGATGTTGTTACACACATGGCTTCATTAGAAGTATTCATATATTTGAAAAGGGGTATTTTCTTAGGTAAGGTAGGACAATAAATAAATGTTGCATGTAGTTGTTAGTTTGGTGCATCATCATTTTTTATGTTTTAATCTTAAGGGAGACCGTTGCCCCCAAAAAAAAAATTAATATGTTTTTAAGCTGATAGTCAGATTATTTTTGAAGTTTTCTAAATAAATTAGGCTATGATGATTTGTTGGAGTTTTGCAGGTATATTTTTTTTCAGTTGGATTGGGAGAACATCTTCATGACTTATTTAGGGAAGTAATTTCATTTCTTTTGGTTCTGTTGTTTCGTCAAAACTGTCTTTTATTCTAATCTTTTTGTTACCTAAGATTGTTTTGGAACAACTGAACCCAGTTTTATATTACTCTCCTAAAAAAATAATCTCTAAAGACTACACTCTGACCTTTATTAGTTTTGCTCTACAATTTTTCTGAACTATTTTCCTTGAAGAAGTTTATATTTTAGGTAATCATTAATAATGCAAAACTAAAAGAGAAAAAATTTCAATCAAACCCAAGAATTTTTGTCACAACCAATCATTTTCAAGATGTTTCATTTCCCTTCTTTATACAAAATTTCAGATTATAGCAGTAACTCAGAGCCTTGTCTTTGATTATACTATGGGATTACATAAAGTTAAAAGTCCATATTATGAGGTCATAGGTATCTAGTACAACCTAATCTAATCTCAAAGTTAGTCAGTAGAGCATCCTCATTAAAGAGTAACAGGAGAGTGCGTGATGTTTCTATCCATGGGAACACTACCATAATTATATGAAGAAGATGAACTTGGGGACTAGAGGCATCTTTAGGTCATTCTCTCATGACCTCATCCACCACACATTAAGTAAGTTTGACCATGATATGTCTTTGGACTAATCTCAATACATAAGTCTATTTTTCATGCGAAAAATCTTTTATGGGCAATTTGTAGAATATCCTCCAACCTAATATCATCTCATCCCGTAAAAATCTTTTCAAAGATGCTCCCCCATTCACCCATGCGAATGAAATATATAAATTTTATCTTAAGGGTAAAGTTTGAGACAAGATTCTTTGATAGAAAATGGGTGTAAGAGGCTAACCCGTTAGGATACTAAACAAATCTACTGGCAGCGGGTATCGGCCTGTGGTATGACTAGGCAAACCCATCAGGGTACTGAACATGCTCGTGCATAATGGGGCATTCTGTCTGGGGAGGATATTTCTTAGATGTCAAAATTACCCCATTAGAGTACTGAACAGGCTTGTTGGCAATGGGTTCTGATTTTGATATGCCTAATCTATATTTGTCTGTATGAATGATATACTTGTCCAAATCATTAAGAAGAAGCATGCATGGTTGAACTAAAGGTTAAATAAAATCCATCTATTTTCCATTTGAGAATAACCCTAAGTTGACCTTAAGACCCTATCATCCAATTCATACTATATCAAAGATGCACTATCTTAAGAGTGGGACCATGGTCTTAGAAGCTTAATATACTCAACTGTGAAATTTATCTTTATTACTTGAATGACTATAAATCTTTTGAGAGTGAAAAGGTTGACTAGTTTCCTATGGGGTTTTCATTTGTTGAGACTATTAATACTCTTTTATTTTCCTTCCTAAAGGAGAAGAACAAAATCCCTACTCTAATTTATACAGGGCTCTTTGAACATAAGTGTTGCTAATATTTTGATGAATTTTGTTTAATCAAGGAAATTGAAATATTTTCTATAGAACGGAAAATATGATTATACATTTTTTGTGGGTCATGCTTGAATTGTCTCGGTCAGTCATATAGGGGGAATATTCATAAGTGATCTTTGCAAATTGTTTAAATCTAAATTTTCATTGGATGTACTTCATGTTATGATCAATTTATTATACAATCTTATTATTCTCTCTCTGTGTGGTCAGGCTTAGCAATCATGGACTTTGTTCCCACAATTCATTAGCAACCCTCCGATTTATGTTCTTAGCAACTCTCAAATTGGTATCGACAAAATTTGGCAGCAGTTTTTTTCTTATAGCCGCATGCCACTCAATATTAAGTAGTTTGCATGAAGACATGAAAACTCTTGGGTTTGGGGGAGATCTCCAAATATTTAGAGTCTCTCTTCAGCATCTCCAACATCTTCAGTTCATTTCAGCCAGGTTTTTTTTCGGGATCTAGCATATCAACTTTCGTTCTCTTCAGTTATCATCATATTTTGTGCAACTCTTATCAACTTCATTCTCTTCAGTAGTCCTCAGCTTTTCTCCGCCTCATCTTCATCTTTCGACGTTCTGCATCATGTTTCCATAGATCTTTCATCGTGTTCTGCATGATTTCCACTTCAACGTGCATCAAAATTCAAAGAAATGTTAACATGAGGTAAAACAGGTATAAATCTCTTTAATTTACTAAGAATTTGGAAAACATGATGCATAACCACTATCACCTACTCCACACTCCACTACACATTATTACCACTTAGAAAGTACCATCACAACTACTCACTAAACCTTCCATTTTCACTCCACTATTCATAATGAAAATTATACTCTGATCATAAGACCAAGCAATGAAAAGGAAATATGTGGTATACAAATACAAAAACATAAAGCCACATCTTTAGTGTCTTCTCCTTGTACATCATAAATCATTCCTAGTTCATTTGAATGTTATGAATAAGAGGACGAAGTCATGGTTGTCTATTCAAGCAAAGAACCGCATGTAAATCTTGGTCTTAGAATGGATATAAGATATAGAGTATAAAGGTGTCCAAGTTCATATGGCCACCATCCCCATCATTTCACATTCTCCACATTCATACCATTCACTATCACCCTGTGATAACCCATCCTTTGTTTTTCCTCTATTTTCATGATAATTTTGTTTCTCTGTTTTAAATCAATCTGTGACGATATAATTAGTTTCCATAGTGTTGATCCATAAGAACCAACGCCTACACAAATAAACAATGTTACGTAAATTCATAAGCAGACTATCATGAGTTCACCTTGTTTGCATGAGGACATGCAAATTCTTGGGTTTGGGGGTGTGTTGAGCTCCACTTTTTCCATATTTTCCATTGTACAAAAACATTCATTAATTCACCTTTTCTCTCATTTCGTTGTTAATACACACTATAAACCCTAATTAAACACCATCATTCGTCATTATATCCAGTGTGGTTAATGCATCGTCTTTTCTATCTTTTTAGTGGTTAAAAGATGACGATATCATGATTTACTTATGACAGTTTGTGAAGTGTGATATAATGACGAATGATGGAAGATACCTTTATATCTTAACACTCTGGATCTATTGAAACCCGAATTCGCCCCACCCATATTCTATTCGTACCGCTCCAATCTCCAACGCTCTTCTTCTGCAAACATTTCAATGCTGCAACAAAAAATCATGAGAACAATTAAAAACAAAGCAGAACATTCAGTTGCTCCATTTTTCATTTCTACGAAGTTATGATCATGATTCACTCAATTTCGCTCAGTTGATTTGAGAGATTGCTCTTCGTTTGGCATTGTACATTATATTGGTTCTTGTTGTATAATGATGGTTATGCACATGACTATTTTATGCATAATGTTGTATTGTGAATTGCACATATTTTTATATTGTTAATTGTTTATAATTTGTTTTATTGTTAATTGTTGTATTGTACATATAGTTGTATCGTTTGTGTTATTAGGCTTATCTTTGTTGAGTTCTTGTCATATATTATTTTTATTTGTCATTAGTATTATATATATATTGTTTTACCATGTGATTGTAAATAGTTTTGCTATGACACCATGTGCATTATTACATTATTTATTATGTATTACTTATTGTATATAGCTTTGAATTATTTGTTATCTTATTCCCTTGTTACATTGTTAAAGTGTCTTAGTGTTTGTCTTCATTGTTTTAATTGTTTTTATCATTAGTTACCACTTTGTTATGTCAAAACTATGTAATCTTTGTATACACTAATCATTCCTATGTTGTCTTGAGAATACATTGTTATATGTTTGATTGTTATGCTTTTATATAAATACATATGCAATGCTAAATGATTGAAGCAATTCTTGGATATGAGACAAAACTAAATATGTACCAACACGCTCATTCATGTACATACAACAAAATTACTCCCATACCTACACATTGATTTCGCTTTTATTTTTGGGTGTTTCTTTTCTTGAGGACAAGTCTCTGAATTGTGTTTAAGTCTTTAGGTTACATCATTTTGTCAATATAGGATTAATTAGGATTTTGGTGTATTTGCTCATAAAAATGGTAAATTTCCCTTTAGGTCAGTAGCACACATACATGAGGGTTTGAGTAACCTCATCCAGCTGACTGATTTGAATGCCAATTTGGGTAAATTCGGCATTTACATTCAGATTTCCTTGCTTGCCTTGCTTTTTTATTTCCCGCACTTGATCTCATTTCTTGTACTTTGGATTCCTGCACTTTGATTGTAATCCCATCTTTTCTTTCATTCATTCCATTTTGAAGTGTGTTTGTCGGCTTTAGAATAGGCTAGACTAGGCTCCAATCCTACATTTCATGTGCTTGCACCTCTAATTCTACTACTCCTTGGTTGACAATTTAATGTTGGGAATTAATAGTGCATATATTTAGCCCCACAGGAAGTGTGGCAAAGACAGGGTGAGATATTTCTGGCATAAGGAAAATACACAGTGGATGTACTAAAGAGGTTTGGTATGATGGATTGCAAATCCATGTCTACTCTGATGGTCACAAACCTGAGGAAGCTACATGATTCTGATACAGGTTCAGATTTGGTGGATCCCACCATGTATAGGCAGTTGATTGGATCATTGATGTACATGATCCACAATAGTCCAGATATATGCTATGATGTGATTGAAATGAGTCAGTTCATGATTGAACCGAGACAGAGACACTGGGTGGCAGCAAAACACATCTTGAGATATCTCAGAGGGACCATTACTTATGGTTTGAGATATACATCCAGTGGTGGTTTATTTACGCATGGGTATGCAAATGGTGACTGGGCAGGAATCCCAATGGATCGCAAGAGTACTTCCAGATACTGCTTCAGTTTAGGATCCGTTATGATCTCTTGGTCAAGCCAGAAGAAGGGATCCATTACACAGCGTACAACAAAGGCTGAGTACATTACAACAAGTGATGCTAGCAAGGAAGTAGTATGGATCGGAAAATTGGTTCTTGGTTTGTTTGGAGACAAGCTCAAGACGACGATGGTTCACTTTGATAATCAAAGTTTCATAAAATTGACAAAGAACCCGGTATTTCATGATAGGTCAAAACATATTGACATGAGGTACCACTACATCCGAGACTTGGTCCAGTGAAAAAATTTAAAGTTACAGTACATAGCCATGAGCGAGTAGGTAGCTGATATCTTTACCAAGCCTCTGACCTCGAGACAGTTTGTGCAGCTGAGAGGCAAGATTGGTGTGGCTGAGAATGACTCCCTCGATGAGAGGGAGTGTTAAATTTGGAAGCATCAATGGTCATTCTCCAATGGGAGGCCATATGGGCCACCCTGAGGCTAGCCAGGGAGATTTAGAGAATCAACCAATCTTGTGAGGTATTGAAAAACATCGGGGGGAACGTACAACCTCTGTGAGTCAAACAAAAAGTCAGGACGAATGAGATGTTATGTAAGTATAATGCAAAAGTCAGGGGGAATGTACAACCTTTGTGAGCATAGACAATCTAGTGCAAAAGTCAGGGGGAACATACAACCTCTGTGAGCATAGATAGACTAAGGAAAAAGTCAAGGGGGACGTACAACCTCTGTGAGCCTAGTCAAGCCTTGTGAGCCATGAGCAAAAGTCAAGGCATCTAGCAGAAGTTAGGTTGAATATAAAATATCTATGAGTTAGAAAAAAACGATATTCCTAATATTGCAAATGATATAAATGTATTGATCTAGTGTCTTGGCACGTGTAACATTATCCACCATGAAGAGAATTTTGAATTGCCTTGTAATGTTGAGTTGTAACTGAAGTCTTAAGTCTATTTCTATTTTCGAACTAAGGTATAATGATGAGTTGCAACTGAAGTCTTGAGTCTAGTTCTATTTTCAAACTAAAGTGTAATGTTGAGTTGCAATTGAAGTCTTAAGTCTAGTTCTATTTTTGAACTAAAGTGTAAAGCTGAGTTGAAACTAAAGTCTCAAGTCTAGTTCTATTTTCTAACTAAAGTTTACCAGTCGCAAGTCTAGTTCTATTTTCGAACTAAAGTGTAAAGATGAGTTGAAACTTAAGTCTCAAGTCTAGTTCTATTTTCGAACTCAAGTATACCAATCTCAATTCTAGTTCTAAGTTTGAACTAAAGTATGAAGTTGAGTTATGTTTAAAGCATGCAAACAGGTTACTATTTCGAGTCTCTCCTCTTCAGCCTATATAAGCAGAGGTCGACCCCTCTCTTCAATACAGTTTTGATATGGAGGTTAAGGGGGAATCAATAGAGGAGCATATCAGTGATAAAGAGGCATCATACCAAAGAAACATATCAGTGTTGTATATCAGAAATATAGGCTTCATATCAGAGGCATATATCAACAACATATCAGTGTTGTATATCAACAATAGAGGAAACATATCAGAGGTGTATTTCAACAAGGTCTCTTAGGTCTTTGTCAGGTCAGATTCATCTTGGTAAGCTCTTTAAGAGAAGAACATTCATGGTGGATATTTGTAAGTGATATTACATTATTAATGCAATAAAGGAATTTCGTTTGTTGGGGTTTTTATCCCTATACAGAGTTTTTCCAGGGTATATGTGTTGTTGATGTCCATTCTTACTCATCTACATAGTTATTTCTATTCGATTATGATTTGGTATTGTTGAAGTGTATTAAGTTGGAATCAAAGTGTTGAAGAAAATAAAAGAATTAATCTACATAAGAAATCAAGATCATAATTTAACAATGCTCCCCTTGTCACCATCACTCCCTCTAGAATCATGCCTCTATAATTTCTCTCCATGCATATGATCAATTTCCCCCCCTTTGAAATCAATGGAAAAGGTAACTTTCCTTTGGTGTTGCTCCCCCTGACTGAACTCTCCTTGGGCTGCTCCCCCTAATTGAACTGTCCTATGTCCTCTTCATGGTGCTTCCTCATGTAAATCTATGACATATAAGAAAAGAATTCAAAATTCAGTGTGGGGCAGAAACTATTCTGAGTTTCTAGCGAAGATACTTAAAGGCTTCCCGTGGAAGCAGTTTTATAAAGATATCTGCAATTTTCTCTTTTGTCCCAACATACTCAACTATAATGTTCTTCTCTACAACCTGTTCCCATAGAAAATGGAACTTGATCAGAATGTGCTTCATCTTGGAGTGTATCACTAAATTCTTTGAGATACCGATGACACTTGTGTTATCACAAAATATCATAATGGGATCATCATACTTAATCTATATATATTTCAATGTTTGTTTCATCCATATAACCTATGTACAACATGATACTGCTGAAATATACTCTACTTCTGTTGTATACAATGATACTAATGATTGTTTCTTGCTTAGCCAAGATACCAAACACTCACCCAAGTAGAAAGTTGTTCCACTTGTACTTCTTCTATCATCAATGCAACCTTCCCAATTTGCATTTGTGTACGCAACAAATGATAGATCCTTTCCTTTTGGATACCATAATCCAAACTCTTATGTACCCTTGAGATATTTGAATATCCTCTTCACTACCAAAACATGTGATTCTTTTGGTGCTACTTGAAATCGTGCCACCTTCCCAATTTCCTACATCACATCTGGTCTAGAGAATGTCACATAAAGTAAGTTTCCAATCATTGACCTGTAATACCTATGATCTGTAGCCTTTGAATCATCATCTTTACTTAACTTTCAACTGGTTTGCATAAGAGTACTAATTGGTTTGCAATCTTCCATTCTGAACCTCTTTAGCATTTCTCTGATATACTTGGTTTAAGAGATGAAAATGCCTTGGTTTCTTTGACATATCTGAAGACCCAAAAATAAATATAATTCTCCAAGCAACGATATTTCGAACTCATTCTGCATTTTCTTTGCAAATTTATTATTTATGGCTCATCCTTTCATAATCACTTCTAAATATAATATCATCAACATAAACTTCAATTTAAAAAATACTATCTTGATTTACCTTGATGTAGATCTTGTTGTCTGCGTTCCCTTTCTTGAAATCTTGTTGTCGTAAGTATATGTACAGTCTGGAATACCATGCTCTAGGGGCTTGTTTGAGACCATACAAGGCCTTCTTCAACTTGCAAACATAATTTTCATTCTCTGACAGCTAAAATCTTTCTGGTTGCTCAATGTAGAGTTTTTCCTGTAGATCCTCGTTTAGAAATATTGATTTCATGTCCATATGATATAGTTTAATATTCTTGTAGCATGCATAGGTGATGATCAATATGATTTCTTCCATTCTAGCAACCAGAGAAAACATTTCTTCAAATTCTATACCTTCAACATGAGCATATCCTTTACATACCAATATTGTTGTGTTCCTGGTAACCTATCCATATTCGTTCAATTTGATTCTAAAGACCCACTTTGTACCAATCACATTCTTTTTCCTTGGCATTGGAACCAATTCCCAAGTTTCATTCTTCTCTATCTGATCTAACTCTTCATCCATGGATTTGATCCAAAATTCATCCTTGTTGGCTTCTTCAAAAATGCTTGGCTCAATTGTAGATAGTAGTGCTAGGTGCAGTTGTTCTGGTGAGTGAATCCTTCTTCTAGTTTCAATCCTGCATCTTTATTCCCAATAATATGAACCGATGGATTATTCTTTTGTATTTGTCTGCTAGGTGTCTTTGGAGGTGCTTGATGATCTTGATGTTCTTTCTCTTCTTCATCTTCCTCTTCTGCTACTTCTTCTTCCTTTACTTCTTCTTTGTGATCATGTTCCATTGAATCATTGCCTTCTTCTTTTATCCCGCATCCACCTATCTCATCAAAACGTCACATTGATTCTTTCCACAATTTTTTTAAGCTTTAGATTGAAGCATTTGTATGCTTTCCTTGTTCTTGATTACCCAACAAGTATTCCTTTGTCAACACGAGATTCAAAATTTCATATTTTTTCAGCTTATCTTTGAATGTAGCATTTTCTTCAAAAAATTATGAAATGATTCACATTCACTAGTCTTCCTTTCCATAGCTCGTAGGGAGTTTTATTACTATTGTTTCTAAGCATTCCTATGTTTTGAATGTGAATTGTTGTATGTATTTCATGTACCCAAGATACTTCTTTCAACTTGGAATCCATTAACATAGTTCAAGCCATTTCATGTATTGTCATGTTCTTCATTTCGACGATTTCATTTTTTTGTGGTGTCCTGGCAAGGGATAATTTCCTCTTTATCCCATGATCAATATAGAAGTACATAAATTCCTTTGAATTAAACTCTCCTCCATTGTCCAATCTCAAACAATTGATTTTCAAATCTATTTCATTTTCAATCATCTCCTTGCACATCTTAATTTTCCTGAATGCCTCTAACTTCTTCCTGAGAAAACAAACTACAATCATTCTTGTATAGTCATCAACCAATAACATAAAATAATGTTCACCTTTCAATCCCTTTGTTCTAGTTGGTCCAACTATATCAATATGTATAATTTCCAATGGTTTTGTTGTGGATTATTCCTTTGATTTGAACTTGGTCTTGGTTTTCTTTCCTTGTTGACAATGCTTGCATAATATGTTTGTTGGCTTCATGATCTATGGAAATTCTCTGATTGCTTCCTTTTTGTTGAACTTGATAAGATTATCAAAATTTGTGTGACCCATTCTTCTATGCCATATCCAACCTTCATCTTCCTTTCCTAAACAACACTTTTCCTTTCCAATTTCATTTAGTATATATATATGTTTCTTGGAGTTCTCACAGATGTAGCTACTACTCTGCTTGAATCTGCTTTTCTTATCTCGCATTTCTATGAATCAAACATAAGTTTGTGACCTTGGTCACACATTTGGCTTACACTCAGAAGATTGTGTTTCATGTCTTCAATTAGTAGAACATTTTTTGCTTTAGCATCTTTGCTTCCAATATTAACTATCCCTTTTCCAATGATTCTGGATGAGTTATCGTTTCCAAAAGAGACTGACCCATCTCTTCCTTTTTCAATGTGAGAAACATGTCCTTATCACTTCTCATGTGCTTTGAACAACCACTGTCAACATATCATCCATGTTTTTTTGTTGATCTTGTAGAGAGAGCGTGCATTATTCATTGTTGAAACTATTTGTCTTCTTTATCCATATTCTTTGAGGTTCCTGCCTATAACTATTTTTTTTTGTTGTGAGTCTCTTGGAAGAACTGTCATTCTACAATATTTTGCCTTGTGTCCAAATTTGTTGCACTTGTATCATTCCACTTAAGTATTCAAGGATTCGAACATGTTGTATCTTTTGCTATGTGTTCCACTAGGCCTTCTTGAGTAACCTTTTCGTGCACAACTTTCATGGTTGTTTCTGTACCTATTGTTTTCTCTACAATTTGCAACCTTATGTCCAAAATTGTTACATGAATAAAAAATTTCAATGAATATAGCTTGGTACCTGAGAGTTGAAGATATTCTAAAGGAAGTTTCTCTTATGAATTCTTCTTCTTCTTGCGGCCTTTTTGTTTTTGACTGCTGTTGATTATGAGATCTAAATATTTTGGGAGGTGCAGTATATTTGTGATCTTCTTTATGAATCTTCTTGTCTTCTTCCTTCTCAAGAGATCCTCTGACTGTCTCTGTGTAGCTTCTTGGTTTTGTTTCTTGATCTATTGTTTTGGATCTTGACCCTTTATTCTGTCTAGTTGTATCCTAGTCCGGACTTTTCATGATGTGGCCTTTGATTGTTAATAATCTCATCCAAAAATTTACAGTTGTTCTACATGTTTTTCTTCTGAAGGTATTTTCTCAATGTGAAAATCGTTGCTTCCAAATTTCCAATGATCTCGTTTATTTCTTCTAATTGTTCTATGAGTGCTTCTTCAATTCTCTTGTCTTCTTCTACTTGAATTTTTAATTTAGTGATCATCTTCTCTAGTTCTCTAGAGTTGGTATTCTGAACTCCCTCTTTTCTTTTTAATTCTTCCTGAAGTGACTTGCTTTTCTTCTTTTCCCTTTCTATAACTTATATGGCACTCGGCATTTTTTCACTGTAGTCAAATTTTTCTTCTTTATATTCTTCTCCGGATCCTTCTTCATCAGAATCTTCTACTACCATTAATAATACCATTTCCGTATTACTACCATTGAATTCATCTTCTTCTGATGAGGAACTATCTTCTTTGGTGCAAAGGATTTTTTTGAAAACTTTATTTTTGGTTCTTTTGCGTTTTTGTATTTGTTTCCTCTTAGAGTCATCTTCTTCATTTCTTTTCTTTTTTTTATGGGAAAATTTATTATAAAAATGACCAATACCATCACATTTGAAACAAATGAATGGAAGCTTACCTTTATATTTGTCGGTTCCCTTTTTCATCCTTCTAATGAAGTTGGCTACTTCTTCATTTTCTTCTGAGATATCACTATTGCTACTATATGACTTTGTCTTTTGATTGTTCTTATGCTTTGTCTTCTTATATGCTTTGGATGATGCTTCTTTTTTAACCGTATTGTCTTGATCTGTTCTCATCTCATAATTTGTGAGTGTCCCATGCAACTCATCCATGGTCAATGTAGCTAAGTCCTCTCTCTCTTTTAATTCTAAAATCTTTTAATCAAATCTCATTGGTAGGGATCTCAATACCTTTTTGACAATGACATATTCATTTATCTCATATCCCATACCTTTCATACTATTTACTGCTTCATCAACTCGTAAAAAGAAGCCTGCTATGTCTTCATCTTCATTCATCTTTAGTTGTTCAATTGTTTCTCTGAAAATTTGAAGTCTGGCTTCCTTTACTTTCTCATCTTTTTCATATATGTTATTCATTTTGTCGCATATGTCTTTCATGGAATCACGATGCATAAATTTGGTGTATATTGATTTAGTTAGAACATTCAATAGTGCACTTGTGGCTCTTGAATTATTTTCTTCAAGTTTATTTCCATCTTTATATGTTGGAGGAGTGGTTGGTGCTTTGTATCCATCTACTACTAATCGCCAAACATCAAATCCTAGTTCATGTATGTGTTTCATCATTCTTTTTCTCCGGGAGGAATAATATTCTCCATCAAAATGTGGTATCCCAATCTTAGAGTAATCCATGATCTCCTTCCATTTGTTAAACTTATTTTTGAAGGACCCGCTCTAATACCAATTGTTAGATTATTGAGAGGGGGGATGAATCAATAATAGTTCTTTTTAATCCTTTTTAAACACAATGTATATAAGTGTTGTATCATTATGATCAGTTTACCAATATCATTCAACAAGTGCATAATAAATAAACCATGAACAATAAGCAATCATACACATACAAAGTACACCGATATTTTTAAGTGGAAACCCAATGTGGGAGAAAACCATGAAATTATTTTTCTTATATGTATTTAATAAGTACATTCATTGGAAGCACCAACTTCCTTTGTTTTCCATCTCCAACTGGAAGGAGGCTCCAACCCCCTAGATGCTCAAGCTACAATGTGAAGGAAGCTCCAACTCCCCAATTCTCTGGATCTAACCAGAAGGAGGCTACAACCCCCTAGTTCTTTGACTACAACCAGAAGGTGGATAAAACCACCTATCATTGCCCCATTCAACCGCCCTGAAATATAAGTGAAAAATGTAGATGACATGTCATTGTCACTGAATCAAACAACATGTAGATGTCACTGTCACAACCTGTTACTATCAATCCTGTCATTGAAATTATGTCACAACCTGTAGCAATATTCTTCAAAACTTTCCTGTAGATACATGACCAATCTATTATGAAACTTGAGGATGTCCACACCTTTCTGTACAACAACCCGCAGATGTATGTGCCTATGTTTGTTGAAACTCGCAGACTAGCACACTTATCTGCTAGTATCACTTGTCTGGATATATTAATGTCTATGTCACTCTGTTTGTGTCATTGTATCAGTCTTGGTCATTGTCTGATCTCTCTGTATCTACTCACAATGTGGTTGATTTGATAGAAAAGAGTACAAATCCAATATCCAAGTATATCTAACGCAACTATAGCATAGGTTCATACATATCTCTCATTGATCTTGTGTGACATCAGAAACCCTTACATTAACCATACATCAAACCCTTAATGTTATGTAATCACAACATGTACTGATAGCAATAGGCTTCAACCATAAACCCTTAACCATGCTCTAAATAACACAAGATATGTCTTAACAAGATGCCCAATGAAGTTACGAGGGTTGAGGGAACCATTTGTATCTCTTTCTATGAGGAAGGAAGAGCCGAGTTATGAAGGTCAAGGGTAAAGTTTGTAGTTTCTTGAATTGTGAGGATGCATGAAGGTCAAGGGGTAATATGTTCGAAAGTTGCACAAAGGTCAAGGAGGCTTGGAAAAAGGCCACATGGAAGACAAGGAGACTTAGAGAAAGGTCAAATCATTTATTGAAGTCATTTTTCTCATTGTTGGTACTCTTTGGTTTTTGAGGCGTTTGAATGAGGCCACGAAGGTTGAGTGGAAACCCTACTCTAGTGGAGGCACATATTTTCCAAAAGTTTGATTTAAAAGATAAAAGTATGCCCATTTTTTTAGAGGTATATATTTTAAAATATTTTGAATTTTAAGAGGGTGGGGTGAAGACATTAC
>ML790379.1:178569-199523 GCA_009831015.1 Picea engelmannii | reverse complement strand
GCAACAGTTCACTAGTCAAAGAATTAAATTTGACTCGTGTTGAAGTTCTTTTGTGTTTATTCCAATGGAGAAAGTTTTAAATGCTAAGTTCAAGGGGGGGGATTTAATGGGAAAACAATTTTGAGCTGTGGAATCTCAATATGTGGTATTTGTTGGTGCAACAAGGTCTACATAAGGCATTGGCATGCAATACAAAGATACTAGTGGGTATGACAGACACAGAATAGGAAGATCTGAATGCGAGCGATCTCAACACCATCCGTCTTTGTTATGTACTTGAGTAGATCTGAAAGTATATCATACGATAAACTCTTAATATCAAAAAGAATAAACCAAATCATTCACCAAATATTTAACACAAGAATGTAGACAAAACCCTTTAAGTAGGGTAACACCATATATTATTCCTTATGGAAGGAATGCACTCCTCAAGCAATCCTTGCTTTTTACAATAATAATATTCTTCACTTTGTTCATTACATTGTTCATCCCTTCCTTATATAATACTACCTAAGAAAATTATAAAGAAGGAACATCCTAGAGAAGGAACCTTCTAGAAATCCTTCTCACATTTATTATGTTCACACTAATAGATCTAACTACCATAGTGGACCTTATTTAATAATATAGTGGATGTAGTACAGATTACATTTAATGGACTCCACTATTATCACTATGGTCCCTTCAACCCTCCTAGATACATTATAGTATGTGTCTGGAAGATGATGTTTTTTTCAATACCATTGGAGAAGAAACAACATCAGAATTATGGAGTATAATGGAGAGACTTTGTATGACAAAATCCTTGACTAACCTAATCTACTTGAAGAGACAACGATACATTCTACACATGAAATAAGGTACCAAAATTGTTTATCACTTAAATGTATTTAATACTATTATATGCTAGTTAAATAGTATGAATGTAAAAATCGATGAGGAAGATAAGGCAACCACATTAATGTGTTGATTTCTAGAATCTTGGGACCACCTAGTCACTTCCATTATCTTTAGTGCGACTGATACTCTTGACTATGATTCTGTTGTGGGAGAATTATTTTCTAATGAGGTGTGGAGGAAATACAATATAGAAACCTCCACACAAGAAGAAACGATGGCTAGGGGTCGATCCAAAGAAAAAGGGGAGAAATCGAGAGGTACATCGAAATCTAAGTCAAAAGGAAAGAAGAGTAAACTAAAATGTTTGTATTGTAATAAATTAGGGCATCTCAAGAAATATTGTTGGAAGAGGCAGGAATCCAAGGATGACACCAAAAAGGAATCAAATCCGGTTGAATCAAGTCCATGTATGGTCAATGAAGTTTTGTCTATTTGTAATGTCTCACAATATCATGAAGATTGGTTATTATATTTTGGTGCTTCTCAAAACATGTGTCCACATAGAAGTTGGTTTTCTTGTTACCAAATTGTTGATGGTGATATTTTTCTTATTGGAAACAATGTTTCTTGTAATACAATTGGGGTTGGGAGAATTAATATTAAGATGTTTGATGGAATTGTAAGTACATTGACATATGTAAGACATGTACTTGAACTCAAAAAGGATTTTTTTTTTGTAGTTTTGGATTATGTAGGTTACAAATCTACAGGTCAAGGTGGATGACTAAAGGTGTCCAAGGGTGTTTTTGTAGTTGTGAAGGATACAAAGACTGGACACCATTACAATTTGAACGTGAGTTCTCAAGTAAATGAAGGAGAAATGGTATCTAATTATTCAAATGAATATACTCATTTATGGCATCATTGTATGAGTCATATGAGTAAAAAGGGGATAGAGGTACTGATAAACCACAATTTACTTCCAAATTTAAAATATTTGAATTTGAATTTCTGCAAGCATTGTATTTTTGGGAAGCAGTGTAGACAAAAGTTTAAAGCAGACAATAATATAAGTAAAGGTATTTTATATTATATCCATTTGAATTCTTGGGGGCCATCCCCTACAGTTTCTTTTGGAGGATTGTCATATTTTATAACATTTATAGATGATTTCTCTAGAAAGGTATGGGTCTATGTCCTTAAAATAAAACATTATGTATTTAATGTATTTAAACAATTTAGAGTTTTATTTGAAAAGAGAACTAGCAGGACAGTAAACTGTTTAATAACTAGTAATGGAGGCAACTTCACATCTTTGTAATTTGAAAAATATTGCAAAGAAGTCGGGATCGAAAGGAATAAAACCACAATATATACTCCCCAACAAAATGGCATGGAAGAATGCATGAATAGGAATCTTCTGGAAAGATAAAAGAACACACTCAACAATGTCAATTTGCAACAAGAGTTATGGGTAGAAGTAGTCTCTACTACCTATTATTTGGTAAATCAGTCACCATTAGTTGAAATAGATTGTAAAATTTCTTAAGAGGTATGGACATGTCATCCTTGTGATCACTCAAAATTAAAATATTTTGGTTGCGAAGCTTATGCTCTTACTCCTAAAAACAAATGTTTTAAGTTAGACACTAGATCAGATAAATATGTATTTGTCATTTATGATGATGTAATTAAGGGATATAGATTGTGGGATCCTACTTCCCACAAAATCATCATTATCAGAGTTGTAGTATTGATTAATATCTCCTCATTAAATCATCCATTGTAGAAGTTGATTTGAAAAAATAACAAGTACCAATAAATAAACAAAGTCATTTGGAGACTCAACCATCTACATAAACAAGGAAGAAATAAGAAGCTTATGTTGATAAAGAAGTTGTGGATACTAAATATATTCAAGAAAATGTGGAAATTCCACAACCAAAACCGAGGAGATCTACATGAGACAGAAATCCTCCTAAGAGGTATAATTATTATTTTGTATCTATTGCTTTGATTACTAATGATAGGGACCTTCTTGTTATCGAAAAGAGATAGTTGATATTGAAAGTTCTAAATGGAAAATATAAATGATAGAAGAAATGAATTCCTTGGAGAAGAACAAAACTTGGGACCTGGTAGAAATTCCAAAAGATAGAAAAGTTGTTGGGTGTAAGTGGTTCTACAAAATGAAGAAATGAGTCGATGGTAAAGTTGAAAGATATAAATATAAACTATTAGAAAAGGGGTATTCTCAAATGGAAAGTTTCAAGTGAATTATATGATAATAATTTTGTTTCATTTTATCATCAATCTGGGTTGGTAAACTTGTGAAGTGCTAGGAACAATATATGCATAGATAATCTCAAAGTATCTAACACACCATTTTCTAATGAACTATGAAGAAAAAATAACAGAACTGGTTTTTCATCTAACAATGAATATTCTAAAGTAGAATCGCAGGTTGGATATAGATCCTTATATTCAATAGTACTATGTTGGATTCACTCTATGAGTTAGATTGAAAACCTTTAATTGAAAATATAAACAATAGAATTGAAAAACTTAATGTGTGCAGACAATATATCTATCATGAGAATTTTTCCACTTATAAAGGATTGGTGACCATCAATTGCATCAATATGTAGCTCTGACAATTCTTTGTCCCGGGAATCGCCAATTAAACTTATGGGAAATCAAGCATGAAGCTCTTGTTCTCACAAGGAATAGTTGAACCACACAACATAATTGAAATTTCAACTTAAAAAGACAAATTAACTCACACAACAAAAGGAAACTATTTGGGAAACATATACCAGAGGGAGGGGACCTTTCCTCCCTTGGCATACACTACCAAGAAATACTATGATGGAAAGCTCTTGATATGCAACAAGTTATTTATTCCATAATTCTCCTAAAGATTACATTGATCCTCTCTTCAACCTCCTCATTACAATTATCCTCCTTACATTTATACATATGACTTACATTTCAAATAAGGAAAATGGTTACAACAAAATGAGACCAGATCCCAAATACATGGATCTACAACCATCACAAACTTGATTAAGGAAATGGAGATTACTTAATGGTTGTTGGATATGTTTGAATAGTATGGAAGAACAATGACATAATATTTTATAAAACCGTGACAAAACCATATTCCCAACTTCGTCCACAAGAGGCGTAACTATAGGAATTCAACTGCTACACAATTTCTTGGAAAATCCATCTTGAATATCCGCCCATATCTCCCAAACCGTTTCAAATTTTGGAAATATTCTATAGTATCCCACAATTTGGGGCGTTTTGCACAAATTTTGGAAATATTCTAGAGTGTCCCCCAATTTGGGGCATTCTACACAAAACCCATGTCTTAGATGGGCATTCTACACAAAACCCATGTCTTAGATTTTTCTGATTCATCTTCATTTGTTAGGGAATTTCATGGGAAAAAATGCTTCTAGAAACAAGACGCTACAAAATTCTAGTAGTATTATAGGAGTAGGAAGATGCTTTTTCCAATAGTCACATATGTTGAAATTCCAATAGTAAACTGTTGAACTCAAGTAAGTTAGGAAACCACAAAGTCTATTCTAAATAAGCATCAAAACATGGGAAATCAACCATTTTAGTGTACACATGCCATGTTATATGAAAAAATGGTAAAGTGGAAAATGGTTAAATGGCATTGTAAAATGTTTCATTTCCAAGGCCCAACATCTCCCCCACACTCAAATCATTGCATTTCCTCATGCAACAAAGATAGGAATAGATGAATGTCACCATGATTACAAGGTGTACATATAGTTTTCAATCACCTTGCATGATCATCAATGCTACATGAAAATGGATGATGATGGGTGTACAATGGAGTATGAAAAATGAGAGGATAAGGAGATAAAGTGTAAGTAAACGAAGGAATGGTAAATATGAAAATCTTCAATAATTTCATGTGCATGAATTCCCAAGTTAGATGACTGCCAATAAATAGAAATTGATTACACAAATTTACCTCCTCCTGGTGGATGATGGTTTGAGAGACAAATGTTGAACTATGGATCACCGGATATGTGTTGATATGAACTTGAAGGTCTGAAGGAGATGGAAATGCACTCTCTCTTCATAGGATAAAAGAAGGTTGTTTGAAATCACTAACAAAAGATGGAAAAATATGCTCATAATAGTCTGTTATAGAAGGATTGAATACACTTGTGGATGACTAATGAAAGTCTCCTTCAATGGCACTTGATTTATTATTATATAGAGATTCACAACCAAAATTGTTCTTCCCTTGAAAGGTTGAAACTATGCCCACAATTTCTTGTCCGGTGAGAGGCTTGGATTCATGTTGATCCAACTAGATTTGTAATCAAATATTAAAACATAATGGGAGTATAAAATTGTATTTTAAAAGAAAAAGGGTTCTATACCACCAGCTGGAATCTCCATGCAAAATTAATGAAACCTTCACCCCCTGAATTTATGGATCACAGAATCAACATGTCCTTGGAATTTGATTACTTGGACTTAGGTGGTTGTTAGCTCAATTATCAATGAGGAGAGTTGGTTTGGCTTCCCGATTGTCAGTGTTGAGGTTGATCATCCCAAATGAGAAAATGATCATAGAATTTTTGCATGTTGTTAGTCCTCCAGACCCTATTGTTGCTATGAACGTTGAATGGAAAAAACATCTCCATCCTCCCTATACTCAAAACCTTGCTTGTCCTCATGCATGTGAGGTAGGGGAATGGGTATATTCATGAAGGCTTATGGAGATGGTTTCTAGCAATGTTGTGGAAGTATGATTGAGGCCAATACCTAGTTGTTAAAACATGCACACTCATGTCAAATCCTGAAATGAGATTTTTACTTTCCTATGATGATTGTTTGAATGACTAATCAATTTCCTTTGATAATTCAATAAAAATAATTAGGCATATTTTTCTCATGCACATATTGAATCCTTATGGATCCATTGTTCATCTACCTCACCTTTCTATAAGGCTAATATATCCTCAAAATTCATTGCCTCTTAAATGTAAATATCTAATAAATTCATAGGCTATGGATTTATTCTTCTTGGAATATTAAGATATGCACGACTAAAGACAAATAATAGGATGACTAAATTTTGAACTTGACTCTTGGATTTGTCCATTTCACATTAATGCACATGAATAAATACAAATTGTCATACCTTTTGTGTACAACTTTGAACCCTCTCCATTCCATGAAATTGCAAATATTTGGACCTTTGGTGATCTGGTGTATGGAGGTGCATAGGATGAGTACATTTCATTGGAATAAGAGTGAACTGATGATCCAAATCATCGGAACTGATCTCATTTTCATATATTCATTAGTGTTGTAGATCACTCAACACTACCATTTCATTTGCATCTTTTGTAATGCCATCGACATCAGTACGATAGCACACCCTCAATTAATCAATATTGCAGCTGGTTTTGATCAAGAATCGTGATTACACTAAATATGAAACTTTGAAACTATCAATATTAGTCATTGGGTGATTTCAAGGCAAGAAGCATGAAATTGTTGTTGGAGGCTCGGATTTCCATTGTGCGAACTAGTGTTTGAACACTGAGTTGACCAATTTATTGTGCATGATTTAAAAGAATACCTAGGAAGAGTAGCATACAACCAATGTTAGAATTTTGAGGAGGATCCATCATGATGAGTTGGGGTGATCCCTTTATTGCTGAAAACATTGTGGATCTATGTTTCTTCTGAAATGCTAATAAGGAGAATAAGGAGGTTGTTTAATTGTACTCTAAAAGTTATGGTAATATTTGCTTGTGCAACCCTCCTTCCTTGAATTCTCTACTTAGAGTGTTTAAGTTATGTTTGGATTATAAGAAAGAAACTAATCCCTCGAATAGACAAATCATTCCAACCAATGCACCTTGTATTTTTTCTTGTCTTGGACACAAATGGTTATGATTTTCTGACTTGTTGACTAAGGAGAGAGGTTCGATCAAATGACCAGATAACATTGCTAAGGAGGATCACTAAGAATAGATCACATGCCTAACAGAATCAAATTGTATGTTGACTTGGTAAAAATGTGGATCTGATATTTTGATGAATATATGTGCTCCACACATGGGTTGTTGAATTGGTTTGAGGGGTGGGTTACCATATTGATTCCATTCCCGACAAAACCCATGTTTTAGATTTATTTCAAACTACTCGTTATCATCTAGAACATGGATTGACTACATGAATTTTAAGCATGAACTACTATAGGAAATGTCTGGCTACAAGAAAAGGAACTTGAAGATCAGGGAATGACTATTGCAGGAATTTCGAGGATATGTAATGAAAAGGATGACACCTTCTTATTGCTTAGGCTATCGAGCTATAATTGAAACTTAGTCAATCAACTATATGAAACATTTATTGATTTATTTATTGACTATACTACCCTATTGGAAAAAAGGAAACCTTTTCTCAAATATAGGAGTATCTCCAATGAATCCATGTGCACAACATAATCTCAAATAAGATCATATCCAAATATGAAAAATACACCTCAATGATTGTTTGGATATGAGGAACCAATCACTCTGATTGATATGGTGCCAATAAATTTTGAAGGATGAAGGAATACTGAGGACTGATAGACTTCTGGAACCATACTTCAATGTATCCATTGTTCCCTTGGTTCTCTTGTTTATTAACATTGTTTTGGATGTCCTCCCTTGTCATGCCATGCATATATTCTGATAATTGTTGATTGGTATCTTGAATGTATAAAGGATTTGATAACAGGAATGGTAGAAAATCCTCAGTCTCAAGTTCTTCTATTTCCTCTTCATCAAATGATTTCCCTAGTTGTTTGGCCTCTTCTAGGTATTCTTGATGTTTCTCATGGAATTTTCGGTTTTCCCTCACTTCCTGGAGTGAAAGTATGTCCCTGAATTTTGTTAAGCTTTTATCTTCTTGATATGCAAAGATATTTCCAATTGTTGCTAGGATTTGAAAAAGCTACTGGAGTAGAAAATTATTGAACATCTTGAAGTTTTTCTTGTTGGTTGATAATCCTTGTCTTCCACTTAGTGTATGGGGTTTTTACAGATAAAAAAATTACAAAGAAAATTTTGAGGCAATGCATGCACTCAGAATATCATGCTACTAAGGTCATGTTGTCACAAAGACCCTATTGACATGAGTAGTAAATTAAACTAAAAATCTAGAAGAAATAACCACAAACTCACTTCAAGACTAGCTCCTTAAGCACTCCCCCCGCAACGACACCAAAAATGTAAATTTTATCATCAATCTGAATTGGTAAACTTGTGAAGTGCTAGGAACAATATATGTAAAGTTAATATCAAAGTGTCTAACACACCATTTTCTAATGAGCTATGAAGAAAAACTAACGGAATTGTTTGTTCATCTAACAGTGAATATTCTAAGGTATAATTGTAGGTTGAATATATATCCTTATATTTAACAGTACTATGTTGGATTCACTCTATGAGTTATAATGACAACCTTAAATTGAAACTATAAGAAATAGAATTGAGAAACTTAATGTGTGCAGTATATATATATAATGAGCAGTTGTCTACTAGTGAAGGATTGGTGACCATCAATTGCATAAATCTGCAGCTCTGACAATTCTCGGTCTAGAGAATCACCAATTAAACTAATGGGAAATCAAGCATGAAGCTATTGTTCTCACAAGGATTAGTTGAACCACACAAAATAATTGAAATTACAGCTTAAAAATACAAATAAACTCACACAACGAAGCGAAACTATTTGGGAAGCATATACCAGAGGGAGGGGGCCCTGCCTCCCTTGGAATACACTGCCAAGAAAGACTATGATGGAAGGATATTGATTTGCAACAAGTTATTTATTCCATAATTCTCATAAAGATTACATTGATCCTCTCTTCGTCCTAATTACAATGATCATCCTTACATTTGTATATATGCCTTACATTTCAAAGAAGGAAAATGGTTACAACAAAATGACACCAAATACCAAATACATGGATCTACAACCATCATAAACTTGATTAAGGAAATGGAGGTTACTTAATGACTATTCGATATGTTTGAATAGTATGTAAGAAAAACAATATAATCTTTGACAAAACCATATTCCTAAATTCATCCACAAGAGGCGTAACTATAGGAATTCAACCGCTACATGATTTCTTGGAAAATCCTCCTTGAATATCCTCCCATATCTCCCAAAAATTGTTGCTACATAATTCCAGTAGTATTACAGGAGCAAGAAGATGCATGTCTAGTAGTCACATGAATTTCAATTCCACTAGTAAACTATTGAACTCAAGTAAGTTATGAAACCACAAAGTCTATTCTAAATAATCATCAAAACATGGGAAATCAACCATTTTAGTGTAAAAATGTCATGTGAAGCTCATATAGGGTATAAATGGACAAATGCGTAAATATGAGTGATGAAAGGATGAGAATGAAGGGTGAAGTGAGTGAAAAATGGTTAAATGACATCCTAAAATGTGTTGTTTCTGAGGCCCAACAGAAGGTATATATTTTTGTGGTTTTTTTTTTTTCCAGTTGTTAAGCTTGTTTTTGTTCATGTTGTGTTAGCACTAGTTTCTTTACTTGAACTTGGGTTAGAGAAACTAGATATCAAAACAAAATTTTTACATGGATATTTGGATTAGGATATTGTTGTGGGTGGGAAATCCCCCTACGGACTAGCACTTAGGTTTTTATCATGCATGCAGAAAAGACCTAAAGATTCCTACTTTTTACTATCATCCCAGACCTAATCCCCATTATTCTTAAGAAAATACACAGTTAAGAAGATCAAGTGAGCATACGTTATTTCTGACATTTGATATCGATCCCTCTTCATGCTTGGTTGCTCTTTGAATACAACTCTCCTCCCAAGGCTGACCTGCATTCACAAAGACAAAAAAATAACTCCACATGCATTTGATCTACAGATTAATGGGTTAGAGATTTAATCAACATGTACGCAATAAATAATGACAATCTCATATGGTGGGATGGGAAAAGTACTTCTTTATTATTAATTTCACTAAAGAAACTTACAATGATGAAGTCGGCCACTGCTCCACGAATCTGGTCCTAGGCTCCTCTTTTACTGTGCACCAACTGCTAACACACTTGCTTCTCTTCTTCGTTGAAATCACAAAATGGTTGCAGAATCTTGGGCAGAGGAGAATACGAATTCAAGTAGAGTTTCTTTACTATATTGTTCCTCCTTTCAAATGGGACCCCTACCCCTTCTTTTATAGGCTAGAAGGAGCTAGGTATTTGGTCGAATGACCAGCCATGCATGGCCAAAAGGTTTAGTTAACTTGCCCAAAGTTGTGTGTTTCGTCAGAAACTTTCCTTTTTTCGTGCTTCTGAAGGTGCACATGGGTTGTAATGGGTTAGCTAGCGTGGACACTATAGATACATGCGAGATGTAGTGGAGCAGGGTGTGTGGGCCTTTAAAAATGGAGTTTTTTAGAAGAGTTGTTCAGTAGTGTCTTGGAAAAGAAGGAATATGAGATGACATGATGCCAGGTAAGCATGTTTGGTGAAAATTAGGTTTATAATAGATGTCCCCTAATGTGTGAGGTCAGAAGAGCATCTGATGGCTGAAATACAATATCAATATTTATCAACGTACAAAACCGGTGAGCCCAGGGACCAGAATTCAGGAGGTGCCATCTGCAAAATAACAATTGTCTCACCAAGGCGGGCATACCCATGCTCAGGATGAAATAAAATCATGGCTGCCAATCAAATACACTATAGATCCATGTCATATAACTCTATAAAGTGTAGCCGTGAGCAATACATAGAGGATCTACATCTCAAAATCAAAAGATATACATATACAGTATCCATCTTCTAGAAGCTGATAAGGCCTAATGGCTGGAGATGAGGTCTTCAGAGCTCGAGCAACAACTTCAAAATCTTCAAAACTCGGGTAGGAGTGTAATATGAGTGTACGACTTCACTACCCATAGGTATTTAATGGCTCGTCGGTCATGGACTAGAGAATCTTGATGATCAGGTTGAAGGCTTCATTGATTTCGAACAAAGACTTGATTGGAATTTGAGGATGGTCGGGCATGAGGGAAAGAGATAAACTGCAGAGGGGCTGACTCAGTCATGGTAAAAAATTCTCTTGGACAATAGCACAACAAATGATGAGACTCAGACAACATGGCATTGACATAAGTTCATGAGGCAGGAGGCGATGCAAACTCTCCATATGTTTGGAAGAATAAACAAACGGAGGAGGACACAACTCTATGTAGCGAGAACAACTTCCTAAGGTCATATTAAATCCCAGAGCTTGAAAAAAAAATGGAAGGATGTGCTTTGTCCAAGGGAGATGCATTGTGCTGCCAATAAAAAGAAAATACTTTTCCCTTCCTCTTTTTGGGGTATATTTGATTTTTTTGTCTTTTTCAATAATTTTGGAAAAAGCATAAAAGAATGCTACATTACAAAGGAGGAATCGAGTGTCGCAAACATACTAGTTCCAAGCACATGGAACATAGGGATTCTCAGGGCAAAGGGACATATGCAAGAAAAGGACACTCAAAAAAAATCCTCCAGGGACCAAAGGTGTCAAGACGTAGAGGCAAAGTGCTACAGGGCTTGCGTATAAGGCATGCTTCAAATGGTTCAGTTGAGAGAAACATGGAGTTGGCATTAGGCCAAAGACATGGGTATGCAAATACAATTAATAAGACACACAATGGTAACGTCCTTTGATGTAATTTTAACGAGCCCAGAGAAGGTAAGCTCGGTGGTTTTTCATATTTAGAGAGTCTAAAAAACGTAAAAGGAGACTCCAATGGGGTACCTTTTTCGAAGGTAGTCTAGTCAGTTCAAAAAAGGGGTAAACTAGCACCGACAAGACGTCTATTCAAAACCATTTTAACGAGTGTGATAAAGACAAGATAACTCGACCATTTTTTCATTTTTAAGTAGTCTGAAAAAATATTAACTATGGACTCCGTCAGGAATGTTCTTCTAGACCATTTTAACGAGTGTGAAAGAATAAGGTCACTCGATGATCTTTTCAATTTTAGAGAGTCTGAAAAGATCTTAACTATGGACTCCATGGGGGTTCCTTTTTCATAAATTTAGTCCCTCATGCCCGAAAAAAGGGGTAAAATTATACCTGACGGTACTCTTCTAGGGATCTGAGGCCTCTAGAGTATACCTTTGTTCGTATAGTTGACCGTCCAGACCGAAAATGGGTAAACTACTGCTGGATAGACTTGACTTCAAATTTCAGTTTAACGAGCGTGAAAGGACACAATATCGTTTGACAATATTTTCATGTTTAGAGGGTCTGAAAAGGGCTTAAAAGAAGACCCATGGGGGATACGACTCATGTATGCAACTAGTTCAGGCAGAGCCCGCTGCTAGACTCGAACCAAGAGTCTCTTCGATAGTCAACTTGGAAAGTCTCCCAAAAGGGAAGAAAACACAAACCACGGTGTAAGTCCTCCCGCGGTATAGAAACCGTAGTCATGGCTTCAAGGATAGCCTCATATGAAGGCAATTCAAAATTCGAGAAATCACAAAAACGAGGGTCGACAGTCCCAAAGGGTGAAGTAAACTGACCATACTCCATATGATGATGGAAGTTTTGGCCAAGATTGGTAGAGTCTATCAACGAAGAATCACAAGAACGAGGGCTTGATGATCTACAAACAATGAGATCAGACTCAGAAGGATACTCAAGCCCACTTGGACCAAGAGAGGGAAGCAAGGCCTCCCATTCCCCCATTGGATAAACCAATGGATCAATTGTTGAGACCAAGTATCGAGAGGGAACACATGATTGCACCGGTTCCTGCTCAGAAGCAATTGAACACCGAGGATAAGACACCACATAATTAACCCGTGGCGGGGTAGAGTCTACTCAAATGCTAGGAACATATAAAGGGGAAGTCTGAAATAATGTTGAATTAGGATGGTGATTATCAGATGCCAATTGGTCGATAGTGACAATGCTTCCATTGTGAGGGAAATGCATCGACCAGAAGAGCGTAGACACTACATAATTCATAGCATATACATAATCATGCCCGAGAAGCATATTGAAATCTAACAGGCCTTGCACCACTATAACATCAACAAGGATAGTCTTCCTACCTAATGAGATAGGCAACTGAGGAAGATTCCCCAAATATTCACTAGGATGTCTGTCAAAATCCAACAACTCATGCGAAGTAGACACAAGCTTGGGAGATCCCAAGACTTTCCAAACCGAGGAGGATAAAATACTTGCAAAGGCTCCCTTATCCACAATACATCGATAAATGTTTGTTGAATTAACTTCAACCCTTATTTGAAAAGGTGTGGCAGAAGGAAGACAAGGCTCAACAAGGTCATTCCAATCAAAGGAAACCATCCTAGGGCTTGGAGGGGGTGTGCTCGAAACGAGCGGAATGCCCCCTTGTTCTGAAAGTATTGAACCGGAAATGCTAAAAACATATTCGGTAGACACGTCACTCCCTAAAAGAAGAGTGGGATCATCTGACGATTGCATCGGCATGACCACTTTCGCAACCAATGGCTTAATAGTGTACGGGACTACATGGTCTAAAAGCACCTCACCCTACAAAAGAGGAGTGGGATCAGCCAATGACTGCATCGACATGACCACTTTTGCAACCAATGGATGAATAGGTTGCGAGACTACATGGTCTAAAGGAACCTCACCCCCCTAAAGAGGAGTGGGATCAGCTGACGACTGCATCGACATGACCACTTCCTCATCCAATGGCTGAATAGGTTGAGAGACTACATGGTCTAAAGGCACCTCACCCCTCAAAAGAGGAGTGGGATCAGTCGATGACTGCATCAGCGTGACCACTTTCTCAACCAATGGCTGCATAGGCTGAGAGACTACATAGTCTAAAGGCACCTCACCCCCCAAAAGAGGAGTGGGATCAGTCGATGACTACATCGGCATGACCACTTTCTCAGCCAATGGCTAAATAGGCTGAGAGACTACATGGTATAAAGGCACCTCACCACTCAAAAGAGGAGTGGGATCAACCAATGACTGCATCGGCGTGACGACTTTCTCAACCAATGGTTTCATAGGCTAAGAGACTACATGGTCTAAAGGCACCTCACCCCTCAAAATAGGAGTGGGATCGGACAATGACTGCATCGACATAATCACTTTCTCGACCACTGGTTGAATAGGCTGAGAGACTACAAGATCTAAAGGCACCTCACCCCTCAAAAGAGGAGTGGGATCAGTAGACGACTGCATCAGCGTGACCACTTTCTCAAACAATGGTTGAATAGATGACGAGGAAACCTCAAAAGACTCAGAATCAGAAGAGCTTGCAGACAGGGACCACAATCTTTGTACCTCTGGAACGCCAGGGCACAAATGAGTAAGGTGATCTCCCTTGCAAATATTACAAGAGAACTTAGGCTTACGTCCTATTTGTCTAGGTTTCTCAACAGAATTAATGCCCCCAGCATGACTAGCAGTGGTTGGTTGCACATCTCCAACATGACTTGTAGAGGTTAGTGATGGGTCGATAACATGACTTGCAAAGGCTACAGACCTATTACCAGTATGACTAGCAGTGACTGGACTTTTTCCCCCAGCATGACTTGCAGAGGGTGAGTGTGTGACCCCAGCATAACTTACAGAGGCTGGGTGTTGGTCTTCAATGTGACTTTCTGAGGTTGTCGACCTATCTCCAACATGACTCACAGAGGTTGGTGATTTCTTCTTCCTATTCTTCCTCTTTCTATTTTGTTTAGACTTCCGGTTACTAGTAACTGTACTTTCACCAGAGGTGGGAGAAGGAGGAGGAGAAGACTTTGCTGACGAAGAAACATCAACAGGGTGCCCATGACTTAAGGTACTTAACTCAGAAGCGTCAAGAACATTTGGAACATTTGTATGGTACCCAACCAAACCGGTAGTCCCACATTCAACCCAGGAATGTACAAAGTGGTCATTAAAGGAACACCAACGTTTCCAAAGAAGGGAAAAGCACAAGAATCCCCTTGTGAAGGGGCTCATTGGTTGGTATCACCGAAAAATTTATCCATGAAGATCTTATGCATAGGTTCTCCCTTTTCAAGATCGTTCAAGTCCGTAAAAGTCTCACACACAAACTCTGGTGAACCAGTGTTATCAAAACAACGCCTATAAAGAGGCGGCTCCACATTTCTAAGTGGAAGACTGAAAAGTCCTCTCAACCGGGGGAGAGGGGGGTCTACCACCCTAGGTCAGAGACCCAAATCCACAACTGACTAACTCACTATGGAAAACAAGGGAGCACAGAGGACACACTAAAAGTTCCTAAAGGCAAATCAAGCAAATGAATAACTAGTTGGAAGAACAGTTACACCAACCAACACTAGAGAAACTTACCGGTGCAAGTGAAACTTGAATACGGAAGCACCCTCTGAGTATACTCTGGAAAGTTTGGTCAGATGTCTGCCCTAGGTACTATATTATACCCCCGTGGTCACCTGTGTAAGTCCCTAAAATAAATACAACTAGGTTGCCAGCTCATGAACAATCACCAGGCAGGTACAGTCGACAGTCGGGTGGACTGCAATAAGTAGGGTATCAAGCCTGAAACCTATCAAGGGTATTGAAAGAAAGTGTTCCAGAAGATGACTGAGGACCTTGAACGGATTCGAGACCCACAAAGCTCTGTGGAAAATGTGATCAACGAAATCCCAAGACAAGTCCTCTACATGCATTCCCCACTACGTTTGGTCCAGCTTTGGAGGGGTTATCTCCGCTACCTTTCCGCACGCGACCTCGTGTTTAGCCCCTGTGTTAGAGGGGGGTCCCAGATAATTTCCCCATTATTGGACTTCTACACTCCTTAGCACATACTTGTATGTTTGTTTTATAGCCTTGAAGAGTTTCCTCTCCAACCTAAATCAAGGCTCTAGCCTAATCTAGTTGATGGACCCTACAAACATAAAGTCTAGTAAATTTTAATTAGCATTCTTTTTACTGGCTTGATTTACTCAAAAGGGTATGGTAGTGAAACTGATGGTGTTAAGACTCTTGCGAAAAATGATGAAACTTATATGAACACTGGCAAAGAATGATTATATTTCCTTTTCTTTTTTTTTGAAATGCTTTTAAGATGAGAAGAAAACACAACACTATGCTAATTTCTTTTCTTTTTCAAATAAAAATACAAAGAAAATGCCAGGAAAGAAAGAGATCTAACAAACTAAGTTTTTTTTTTTATATTTTCTTCCAATCAAAGAAGAAATAACAAAAGATTCTAAAAGAAACTAAAAGAAACTCATTTTTCTTAAAATTTCAAGCTAAAAATAAGTTTAAAAAACTAGGAAACACAAAAAATCTTTTAAATGAAAAAGAAATCTATGCTGGAATACAAACTAGGCTAAAACTGCTTATGATAGAGACCAGAAAGAATTAAGAAAAAACTGGGAAGTAAAAACTTGACAGGGAAGAGGATGACTGCCTCCTCAAAATTTTCTAGACAGACACACGACTGTCACTTCAACAGCCAGCGTATGAATGCGGGTTGCCCAAAGACAGGACATGTATTCACGCATGTAGGCCCACTATAGGCTTTGTGTGCCTCTATTTCTCCTCAAAAGAAGTAAGAAAAAGTGGCTAAGCTCAGGTAGGGAGTACTGGTATTGAGAACCAGAATCCCTTGAATACACAGAAACTTACTTTGACAAAAAAACATGCAAGGAAAAAGTTGATCTGAGGTTTTTACCTGACTGTGGACTGTTCAATCAGAGACCTAGAAGGACCCAGAATATCCCTGAGAAGGATCACTTCTGCAGGGGAGAGGATGAGTGCCTCTTCCTGAGAAGGATTTCCTGGGTTCTCAGACCCGCAGCTAGCACTTCATCAGCAGGCGTATGCACACGGGTTGTGTGAAGGTAGGGCATGTGTACATGCATGTAGGCCTTATACAGGCCGCATTTACCTCTATGAATCCCGAAAATAAAATGTAGCCAAGCAAAGAAAGCAGGGAGTACTGGTATGGAAGACCAGAATTCCTACTAGCTCAGACTATTGTAGAAACTCAGAAAAAAAGGTGATGAAACCAATTTAAAACTACCAAAAAGTATCCCCAGAAAACCCAAGAGAAATCCCCAATATGGTCGCAAATTTTGTTGTGGGTGGGAAATCCCCCTACGGACTAGCACTTAGGGTTTTATCATGCATGCAGAAAAGACCTAAAGATTCCTACTTTTTACCATCATCCCAGACCTAATCCCCATTATTCTTAAACAAATACATAGTTAAGAAGATGAAGTGAGCATACCTTATTTTCAGTGTTTGATATCGATCTCTCTTCATGCTTGGTCGCTCTTTGACTGCAACTCTCCTCCCAAGGTTGACCTGCATTCACAAAGACAAACAAAGAACTCCACATGCATTTGATCTACAGGTTAAGGGTTAGAGATTTAATCAACATGTACGTTATAAATAATGACAATCTCAAATGGAGGGACGGGAAAAATACTTCTTTATTATTAACTTCACTAAAGAAACTTACAATGATGAAGTCGGCCACTGCTCCATGAATCTGGTGCTAGGATCCTCTTTTACTGTGCACCAACTGCTAACACACTTGCTTCTCTTCTTCGTTGAAATCACAAAATGGTTGTAGAATCTTGGGCAGAGGGGAATATGAATTCGGGTAGAGTTTCTTTACTATATTTTTCCTCCTTTCAAATGGGACCCCTACCCCTTCTTTTATAGGCTAGAAGGAGCTAGGTATTTGGTCGAATGACCAGCCATGCATGGCTGAAAGGTTTAGTTAACTTGCCCAAAACTGTGTGTTATGTCAGAAACTTTCCTTTTTTCGTGCTTCTGAAGGTCCACGCGGGCTGTAGTGGGTCAGCTAGCGTGGACACTGTAGATACACGAGGGTTGTAGTGGAGCAGGGTGCGTGGGCCTTTAAAAATGGATTTTTTTAGAAGAGTTGTTCAGTAGTGGCTTGGAAAAGAAGGAATATGAGATGGCCAAATGCTAGGTAAGCATGTTTGGTGCAAATTAGGGTTATAACATATATATATGTGTGTGTGTGTGTGTGTGTGTGTGTGTGTGTGTGTGTGTGGAACAACTACAAGGTTTTGTTTAGGATCGCAAAACAAGTTTTGTATGCAATCTCAATAAGTCATTTTATAGCCCGAAGGAATATCACAAGCAATGGTACAAGAAGTTTGATTCCTTCATGGTGAGCCAAAATTTTACAAGAAGTGAGTATGACCATTGTGTTTATTTCAAAAGTTTTGATAATGGAATATTCATTATCTGGGTGTAATATGTTGACGATATGCTTATTGCAAGAAAAATCATGGTTGATATCAACACGTTAAAGGCTTAGATGGCTATGACTTTTGATATGAAGGATCTAGGAGAAAGAAAACAAATATTGGGCATTGAAATACATAGAGACATAAAAAAATGGTAAGCTTTGGATTTCACAACAGAAGTATGTGGAGAATATACTTCTGAGACTATGTATGAGTAATGTGTTGGAATTATTGTCATTGATTTCAAAGGATTAATATTGTCATTAATTTTATATTACAAAATTATAATACACACAAAATTTCTAAGATTGACTTACATATATAGGTCTACAAGTAAATTAAAAAATGGGTGCATGTGAAAAAGTAAAAAATGGAATGGTGGTTTCAAACCCATGGTTTGGTTAATTTTCCCATGACATTTGGGGTATTTTCCCCTGGTATTGGGAATAAATTATTTAATGAATGGAAATATCCCTTCATGAAGGGTTATGAAAAAGTATAAAAAGAGAAATAATTGACAGAAAGTGTGTGTGTGAAAAATGGATTAGCAAAGATTGAATTGCGAAATCAGTTTCAGGTCATCTTGGAATTTTTGTGATAAAAAAAAATTTTTGGCTTATTTCAGATTTTGAAATTTGATAAATATGGAGAAGATATTGTGCTGTACATGTAATAAAAATTTCAAATTTTGGTTCTCTATAATTTTGTAGATATTCCCTATGGAAATTAGGGTTCCTGAATGCTCTTGAAATAAGTTTCAAAAAGGTTATCTTGGCATTTTCACTATAACTTATTTTCAGGGATGTTTCATACCTTGAAAATTTGTAGAGACAGAGGACCAATATTGGGGTACATTTGGTGCAAATGTTAGATTATTTTCCACTATACGTTCAAAGACAGGCCCTATGGAGGTTAAGGTTCTTGAATTCTCCTGAAATCAGTTCCAAACAAGTTAGCTTGGTACTTATGCTATAACTTATTTTCTGGCATGTTTTAGACCTTGAAATTTTGTAGAGAAAGAGGAGGGATCTTGTTTCATGTTTGATACAAAATTTAGATGATGGTTCTCTATATGTGTCGAGATATTTCCTATGGAAGTTAGGATTCTTGAATGCTCCTAGAATCAATTTCAAATAGGTCATCTTGGCACTTTCAATATATGTTATTTTCTGGGATGTTTTAGACCTTGAAACTTAGTAGATTCAGAGGTGATATCATGGCATACATGTGGTAAAAATTTCATATCTTGTTTCTCTATACGTTTAGAGATATTCCCTATTGAAGTTAGGGTTCCTGAATGCTCTTGAAATCAGTTTCAAACAAGTCAGTTTGCTATTTTCACTACAACTTCTTTTCTAAGACTCTTTAGACTGTCAAAATTTTAAAGAATAGAGGAGACACACATAAGTACCTCATATAAAAATTTCATATTAGCATTTGTAAAATTGGATTCATGGCATGTTGCGCAAGTTCATTCTTGGGAATAGGCCTAAAACAACAAGCTTTAAGAAAGTTACCATTTGGAAATTCAAATTTTGGTCAAACCCGGTGAAGGTAGAAGCAACAAGAAAACTTGGTGAAGGTAGAAGTAGCAAGTAAAGTCAGTGAAGGTTGGTGTGTCTCACACAAATATATAGATTTATATTACTAAGTTGGTGCTCAGTGATGGGGATTAGTTTCTCTAGTATATTGTTGTCTATGAATATCTATAAGAGAATGGTGTCTCTTTCTAAGTTGGTTCTTAGAGGTTGGGATTGGTGCATCTAGTAGATTAGTGTCTATGAAGATCTGTAATATATTGGTGTCTCTTTCTCAATTAGTACTTAGTAGTGTGGATTGGTGTCTCTAGTAGATTGGTGTCCACAAAGATCTGTAAGAGTAGGTTAGTGCCTACCAGGATTTGTACTGGTGAGGATTGGTTTCTCTAATAGGTTTTTTCTTACAAATATTTTTAACAGTAGGTTGGTTCCTACAAAGAATTATAGAGAAGTTTTTTGGTTTTCTCCTAAAAGTGTTTCCCCGTAAATCATGTGTTCCATGTTCTGCAATGTGTTTTTTTTCATATGGTTGATGAATGTTTGGAAAGGTAAAAAATTGTCTTATACTGATTCACCCCTTGAATCTCACTATAAGTGTGTTCTCAATAATTGGTATTAGAGCAAGTTTTTTAAGGAATTGTGTTCAAAGAAAACCAACAAAATAAGGAAAGATCCACCAACAATTCATGTAATTGGAAATCTAGCAGGCCTAATGTCAAATACCATTTCAATCGAAAAATATGTTGATCCAGGAATTCCAATGGTAACCATAACAATCAACCATTTTTCGATCTCTAAAAAATTAATTGACTTAGGAGCAGCTATCAATGTGATGACATTAGAAACGATGAGACATTTGAATTTGCAAAATCTTCGACCAACCACTACGGTCTTAGAATTAGTTGATAGATCTAAAGTAGTTCCTGAGGGTATACTTGAAGATATCACAATTTCTTTGGATTCTTGGGAGTATCCAGTAGATTTCCTGGTCCTTCAACCAAAATCTAATCTAGGAGGCCATCCATTGATCCTTGGAAGACCTTGGTTGGCCACAGATGATGCTTCCATCGGTTGTAGAACAGGTAATATGATTATCTCACATGGAACTAAAAGGAAACAAATCACACTTTATCCTCCGGCTCAAAAACCTTCTGTAATAGATCAATTACCTTGGCTTGATGAAACAAATCAACAACAGGAAGAAGTAATTCAACCTATATTAAGTATTAATCAAGCCTTTGATTTTAGGGAG
>ML790379.1:141442-171494 GCA_009831015.1 Picea engelmannii | reverse complement strand
CTCTTTCTTAGCTGAGTCAACTCAAGTGTACCAGTGAAGCATTGGAGGGCCCCCTTTGCCAAACTAGTACACTCTTTCTTTGTGTTCTTTTTCAAGTACATGTTTTAGATCAGATCTTGTTGTAGATGAGTTTTATCTTGCTGCAGTTAGATGAATTTCATATCTAAATCACATGCTTAATGTTTTCAAGCCTTACTCATATTGTGAATGATTTCTTGAATAAGAATTCAATGTGTAGTTTGCCTTCAAACATTAAGATAGTCATGAATGTTTTTTGAGTTATTTATGCTTTCAGTACTTTGATTTGATTTGATGTTAGTGTTAATGAATGAATGAAAGAAGACAATGAATGCATCTCTTGAATAAGAGTTTTGTTCTTCTAGCATTTGATAGGTCTTAAAACTAGTTTGAACATCTCTTGAATGCTCACTGTTTATACTCTTTAGAAAAAAACAATTGTTGATCACTGTTATGAGATCTATGAATATGACTTCTGAATAGAAGCTTAGCATCTCTTTCACATTCAGCCTTAGAATAGGTTTTGGTTTATCTCCATTAAAGATAAAAACTATATCTAAATCCATATACTTTGGACGTGCATCTAAGTCTTACAAACACCGGATTGACAATCATTTGCACTCTAATTTACTTGAGTAGATTGGAGCCTAACAATCTGTGCATACCCTTTTATGAATTTCCTGTAGTAGCCTATGTGTCCCCAGTGTTGCTCTCAATTGGCATACTGATTTGGGTGGTGGTAAGTTACCAATGACTGCAACCTTTGCAGGATCCACCAATAGCCCTTGTTTATAGAATATATGTCCCAATAGTATTCCAAAAGGTGCCCCAAAGATGAAATTCTTGATATTTAATGATATCTGACACTGCCTGCATATTTCCAACATCAACCTTAACACCTCAACATGATATTTCAACATCCTGTAGATTATCCAATCATCCAGATATGCTTCTAAAAACTGATGAATGAATTCTTTGAAGGAAACTATGACTACTCTTAAGAATATTGTTGGTGCGTTCTTCATCCCAACACGCATGAATTTGTATTGGTAGGATCCCCATTCTGTGGAAAAAGTGGTCTTGTACATGTCTTCTGGAGCTATCTTGATCTGATGGTAGCCTAAGAATCCATCTATGAATGAGTATGCTTCTTGGCCTCCCACATTCTCTAATACCTCATTTGTGAAGGGGGTGGGAAAAGGGTCATGTAGGCAAGCATCGCTCAATTTCTTGAGATCTACACAGATCCTTATCCCTCCTTGTTTCTTTTCTGGTACTACCATGGGGCTTATCCATTCTGAGTATTCTACTAGTTCGATGATTCTGGCTTCCGATATTCTGTCAATTTCTTCTTTTACTTTCTCCTTATAGATTGTGTTCATTCTATATGGTCATTTTCTGACTGATCTAGCCTCGGGTTTGAGAGGTATATTCATCTCTCCTAGATCTCCTGCTATGCCTTTCATCTCTGTAAAGGTTGTTGGGAACAAGTCACTGTACTCGCGCAACAACTCTATTATTATTTATATTTTTTGTTCATCCTATTAATCTCCAATATTGGCCATTTTGGGATTATCATTGGTCCCAATATTTACTTTCTTCACCTTGATTGGCGCAGCAAATACCTCTTATGCCAAATATTGAACTTCCATCTCTCTTTCTCCTTCATTTTTTGTAATTTGAATGTTGGGTGGGTCATCTTCATCTGGTGCTTCTTCCTGCACATGATAGCATGACAGTAGTTCTTTCACTGTCAGTCTATTATGTTGTTGATACTCTGTTATAACTTCAACCTCTGGTTCCTTAATAAATATCACCTGATTTGTTTGAGTTCTGAATCAATGTTGGGGTTCTGATGCTCAAATGAGAAAGTGACTACAAAATTATGTTGTAATGTTGTACATTCTACAGTGCCTCTACACAATTCCTGGTCTACATACCAGTTTGTTGGAATTCCTTCCAATGTGTGAATGAAGTGATGAGGCAATTCTTCTAGTGGTGTCATTTTACATAGTGTTTTGCACTTCTCCAAGTGTTCTTCTAGTGTCCCATGTCCAACATATCTCTACAGTTCATTGCTTCCCTGTTCTGCATTGAATCTAATGCATAGTAATCGCTTGCATTGGTACCAGTCCTTGACTGTCTCTTTGTGTGCACCCCACTATCTTGTAGGTATTTCCTTGAGTGTTATGTCCAGAGCTAAGAGTATTTGATTTTCTAACACTTCATCTTTGCATCTTATTAGTAATTCTTCTAATTCATCCAGCTCATGAAAACTGGGAGTTTCTCTTATCTCTGTACCTACCCATCTTACAACGCGGTCTATTCTTGCGCACCTTCTTGTGGATACTTCATGTAATCTATACTACCAATTCTCCAACCCTATATATGAGTTTGAAGCACATGATGTGATGATTCTCCAGCTGAGTACTCTATCTACAATTAGATTTACATAATCTTCTTCTCGCGTGGTGGTTCTATATAACTGGTTGATTTCCTCCAGGTCTAAGAAAGTGGGTTCTACAAACCTTTCTCCTTCTGATGGGTCTAGTGCACAACAACTCTATACTCTCCTAACTCAAATTCCATCTTCCTTGTATTCAAATCAATTATGGTCTGGTTTTCAAACGCCCAATCCAATCCAAGAAATGCTGGATAAGGTGTTGTTCCATCCACTATTTATGTTACTTCAAAACCGGATTTAATGCACACTCCATCCAGATATACTGTCACACCTTTTAGCCTTCCAATTGGCAGAACCCTGTGTTGATTTGCTAGTTTCAGTTGAACGGGTGAATATCCTAATGTGGGATATCCCATACATTTCCATGTATTCTTGGGTAACACATTTAATTCAAAGCCTAAATCCAGTATAATATCCCCCATGTTGAAATATCCAATGTTGGAATTTAGTCTGAACTCTCTACTTGTCCTCCTCCTTGTATGCAAGTGATTAACTAATTTCTGCTCTATCTTTCCCTCTACGTTTGTGTTACATATTTCTAGCATATTCTGTAATATTTTAACAGATGATGGATCATTTAGTAGTTTCACATAGGATTGCAAAAAAATCATTTATGGTACTTACTTGTCCTAGGGGTTGTGCTTCATTAGTGTGATATGTTAGCACTATGTAAATTTGTTCGACTGATAAAAAAAACGACAGAGTTAACCTACAAACCAACTATAGAGTCGGGTATTATCCTGCTCAGCCCAAAGAGGGCTCTCTCCTATCACTTGATCTTTAACAGATGAGTTTTCTTTAACAAATCAATGACTAGGTTTTGTTTCTTTGAAAGGTTTTTATAATTTTGTTGCCAAGGAAGGGGAGGGACACCTGGGGCTATGGAATCAAACTTCTGAAATGAATGGAAGCACTGACTGGTCGGTAGAAATCTCTGGAGGAGAAAGTATAAATGAGGCGATAAATCTGAGTTATAAATTGTAAATTTGCAGAGTCTAAGAAGAAGGGAGAAACATATAATTGTATCATAGCATTAAATAAATGAATTATGAAATTAGTTAAGAAGAACTTAACACAATTTAAATTGCTTAAGACAAGAGCATCACAAGATGAATTATGGGCCTTTAACTATCCAATTTAAACAGGAGATAGTGAAAATGGAATTTAAGCATACAGGAAATACATACAAAGAGAGGAGACAAAACTTAGATCACCACCATTAGAATCTTTTCATGGAAACTTCAAGACTTCTGCATGTGTATTCTATTAAGCTTCAGAAAATTACATTCAAGTTTTTAATAGCTGGAATCCTTCCCTGGCACTTCTGCCAACACTTAACACATTTGAAACTCCTAATATTTATACAATTTGAGTTCCTTCGGTTTGAAACCGGTTACAATGATAAGAAAGAAACATTTTGATTATGAAACCAATTGCAATGATAAGCAAGAAATCGTTTTGAGATCCGGATTTTGGATCCCTGGCATTTCGGTTCCTTTCTTCGCCACTTGTCCTTCTATTGAGGTTATGATGGGATCCATGGTCGTGATGAAAATACTTGGAAGTGAGCAGAAATGGCGTGCAGTTGGTGTACTGTTGAGCTACAGGTGGAAGACAGTGATCGTACCAAGGTCCTAATGGTCCAACGTTCAAATAATAATCCAATGAAATAAATGACTAAAAGTCCCTTTTTACTTTTCTATTTTGTGGGGGCACGAGGAAGTGGTTTTGAGGTAACCCACCTTTTGTCTCGCAATTCACCTGGTAATGCCACGTACCCTTGAGAGAAAATAATGGTTTAAATTACGAGACCGCCCTTCAAAATTAAACCCCGCGTAGCTTCACCCCCTGCAATCGCTATCGACCATTGATCTTATTGAAATCTGTGATCTGGGTAATCTTGCTATTTTAGTGTCGCACTGAATTTTATATGTCCACCAAATCCAAAATCCTTTTAACCAAGTTTAGAGATGGCACCAATTTTGGCATTCGGGAGCTTTGAATGTTGAGCAGGAATAGCTCCTGGAGGATGATCTCCCAGATCTGACGTGGTGACCTGATGTCATTGTGCTAGCATGTCATGAAAATAAAGGTGACATGTGTCACATGGAAATGGATGAATGATGTAACCAAATGACCATAAATGAGTGCCATGTGTCATGGCTAAAGAGTGTGCCCTGTGTCTCAACTGATGGTTGTCATGTGCTTTGACACTTCGGGCTTCAAGAGTTTTGGATTGTGAAGCATGAAGTTCTCCCAGAGTAGTACGGGCCTGGTTGACATGGTATTCTCTCATCACTTCAGGACGTTAGGACTTCGACACTTTGTGAGTTCGGGATGTAAGGCATGAAGTTCTCCTGGAGTAGTACAAGCCTGGTTGATGTGGAAGTCTCTCATTACTTCGGGACTTCAGGCCTTCTAGTGATATTCCTTTCTTACATGCTACAAATATCAATGGTTCTTGTTTATTTGAGATCAACAGTGCACAATTACTTTGGGAGTTCGTGCTTCAGGCCTTTTCAATGCATAGTTCTTACCATCCTCCAAAGTGTCATATCTCCAAAGTGAGAGATATTCCTCCACGTGTCCTCTTGTTTTGGACAACTGATATTCACTTTGGGAGTTCAGGCTTCGGGAATTTTCTTCTACTTTCTCGTGCAATCCTCTAAAGCGTTAGATCTTCCTTCACGTGGCCTCTTGATTTGAATGATCAATATTTACTTCGGAACTTTGGGTAATTCTTTCTCTATTTCTTTTCTATGTAAACCTTCTGGAGTGATAAGTCTCCGAAGTGAGATATCTGGCACCGCGTGTCCTCGTTGATGGATGGTCCAGATGAACTATGGGCTTCGAGCCTTTGGGAGTCCTTTACTCACTCAACTTCTACTTTCTTCCTCCCGAAGTACGAGATCACTTGACACATGTCCCTTGATTGAGGATCAATGACCATGAGTGATTGTGGAGACTCAACTCCCTCACTCTTTAATTTCATTCATGATCCCCGTAATGCCTCCCCATCGTCGATCTCTCTCCAATGAGATCTGACGGTCGTGACTTAGTCTTTGCTTGATCTGACGATTGATCTTGCTCTCGCTGAGATATTATGGCTGCAAATTGAACCCATTTGTCTGTTTGTATTTCAAGCCCGAAATGGACTGCTCTGAATGCTGCATTTTTCTCATAGTTTTTCCCTGTGCATACAACATACTTGATCAGACTATATTTATCAACCAGAAGAGGAAAAACTTATAGGAAGGAAAGTAGAACAAAGAGAGACTTGACAGAGGTGTAGACCTAGGTCTTAACAATAACTACATATGACCCATGACAACTTTATGTGCTAACAGGACCAAGGAATTTAGATAAGCATTAAGGATAGATATAGGTTTGGGATATTTTCCAATTTTTACTCATAGAGGACATGACTATTTTGGATTATGAGTCGAGTGAAGGATTTAGGTGATGGGAACTTGATGGAGCTGGTGAAAACGTTTTAAAATTTGAGTGGAAAGGTATCATAAGGACAAGATGTTTTGGAAAAATTAATACAAATTAGCATGTGATAACATGATCCAGCGATGAAGGAATCTCGTACTTTGGTATGTCCTGAGTATGTTGCACAGTTGATGTAGATGCAATTTCTAGCTTCAAGAATTCTTTCCTGTCTTGCTTGAATAGATCCTTTTCATTCTACGCATCAAAATACTTATGTGGTTCAACATTCTTCTTCACCCATTGGTGTTGTGTTGGATCTTGTCTTATTGCGTCATCTCTTATTTTAGCTCCTCCACGTGTAACTATGTTGATATTTCTTCCATCATCCCTTGCTTCAGCAGAAATCCATTGGACATTCTTATTGTTTTGATTCCTCTTTTTCTAGATCTTCCCTAATACTGTCTAACATTCTTCTGTGTCATGATCTGATGTGTGACAATACATACATGTCGCAGGTGGAAGTGGGCATTCTCTTGAATAATTTCCTAGTTGTTGACAGTTATGGCATACCATCGGTCCTCTGCCTCTTCCAAATCCTCCTCTACCTCATCCTCCACCTCTATAGCCAAATCAATCTCCTCGCGGGGCATTGTACTGAGGTACCTGATTATACTGTGTGGGATTATACTGTGGTTTCATGGTATTGTACTATGTCTTCATAGTGTTATATGGGGTTGGTACTTGGTTAAATTGTGGTGTAGATTTCCCTTTCATCATTTATGCCTACACCCTATAGGTGTATGATGTTATTTCCCTCATCATCTCCATTTTCCTTCAATGTTTGTCATCATGGCCTATTGACTTGCAAAAGTTGCAATATGAACTCTTAGCCATTGTCTGGTTTTTCTACATCATTGGAAAATGATATGGATCATGCCCCTGTGTCTTATAGATCTCACACCATAGTCCTCCTGTCAGAAAGGGGTTTGGAAGTCTTGTTTCCATGTACTACAAGAAATTTGGGCACTCATTCTTGTGATGTCCTTTTTTCCTACATGTGGTACACCAAACAACTTCTTTTTTGTCCTTACCCTTGTTCTGGTTCAGTTGAAATGTTAAATTCTTTAGATCCTTCTGCAGCTCCTCTATTGTTGGATCTGTCTTATGATATTGGTCATCTTCTAGTTGTAGGCTTCCTACAGAACCTATGCCTGAGTTTGAAACTTTCGATGTCTCAAAGGGTATTTCAGGTGTGGTAGTAGGGAATTCACAAATAGACATCTATGTTGCATATCTGTCATGACATACTTCAGCTTTCCCTTCACTCGTTTGAATCTTTGGTCAATATCCTAGATAGATTCTCCTAGTTTTTGTTTGATCTCTATCATCTCATTTATGTATTGATCCTCTGAGCTAGGCTTCTAGAATTCATTTATCAGTAGCTTCTTGATATCCGCAATAGTTATAGTTGTTCCTGGTGGACTGTTTGCAGCTAAGCTCGTGTAGCAATCCAATGCCCGGTCTCTTAGTGTGATAGATAACTGTGTAAGTTTTGTTTCCTCATCTATGATATTCCTTTATTCCCAGATCTTTTTAAGGATGAACAAGTGATTCTTAGGGTCCTCAGATGCCTCTCCCTTGAATTCTGGTAGCCTAATGGTGGGATCATGTCCTTCCATCCTGAACGATGAACTACTACATATGCACGGTGTAGATCCTTGACTATTGCTTCCTCAATTGGCTCCCCCAATTGTTTCTCCCTGTGTAGATGTACTTCATGTTACGTTTCTTCCACTGAAATTCGGTTTTCTAAATGGTGGTGTTCTCTTTGGTGTATTGGTTGCACATGGGTATATGGTTTCCAAACTCACACTGATATGGATAGGATTTTTTCCTTCGGTTCCTTCCCTTGGACCTATTGTCTTCCTTTCATATGTCGTGCATAGGATTTCCTCAATCTGCTCCACAAACCAGAGATCCTCTACCTCTTCTTCATCACTTTCCAAGCCTTCCCTCACGGCTATGACTCTCTTCTTATTGTTCATATTGTATTGGTGGGGTGGTCCACTACGCGTTCTTCTAATGGTTTCCATGATCTGCTTGATCTGGTCTTCCTCCATCATGATTAGATCCAAGGCCTCCTCCTTCTTTCTTTTATCCATCTCTTCCTACATTTCTCCATCTCTTGTCAGTGCTTCCCCCCTTCCCCCATGCACACAGGGAAGTTTATTTGTCTGATGACATTGTCATTACACCTTTGTTATATAGTAAAATATTGATGGAAGTATACAACGATATGATATACCTACCTCTAGGTCCCTTCAGGAACTCTTTCTCTGCTGTGTTGTAAGACTTTGCAGTATCTACTACAAATTCTATGATAAATCCTGCAACAATGTTGACTAACCAAAAATCTATTGCTCGTGTAAATTTATTGTCAACTTGTTGTAACTGTGCAATCTCCGTAGAATTCCACTCTAGTTGTCTTATCTTATTTGTAGGGTGTTTTTCTTTCAACCTCAATATCCACTTCTACAACACATGCGGGAAATCATCGAAAAATACTTCATGCAAGTAGTTAAATAGGTACTTGTCCAAATATTTGTGTGGTGTTAACTTTCGGTTTTTGTTATCTTTCTGCGTAAATTCCAGCTCCTTTGTTTTCAAATAGCTCTCGATCTCCTCCTTCGTTGGGATCCATGGTCTAAACATTCCCTTTTATAATCTCATTATTTTTAACGCTTCCTCACCAGATCTGACATTTTTTTCCCGATTCTTCAACAGATCTCATTAACTCGATCCCATTTTGTTCCAGCCAGCAACAAAAACATTTGTTGGGTTTTTACTTCTCCCTTTCTACCTTTCTTGGATTGACCCAGGTTCAGGTCTACTATGGTTTCCAACAAAACCCCTCTAATACTATTAGCCCCTCTCGTAAACTAGAAGGGAACGAAGTACACAAAGTGCAGTGTGCAGTCTCACCCGAGATAGTTCTATTGGTGGATACAACGCTCATGTGCTTGTAGCCTAGGAATGAGTGGGGATCTAGGATTAAACTCTGTGATATTTATTTCTTATTTTGACATTCATCTTATATTGAATATCATGTCATTTTTATTCATGCATATAGAATAGCAGATCTAACTATTCATTCACGCATTTGTCTAACATCTACTCATTGACAATAAAGGAAATACACACTATTCAATCACATAACACATGATCTACCATGGTTCACCCCTCCCAGGCTACGTCCACAAAGATTTAGCTTCTCTGCTCTTTTATTATGGTGTTTCCAAAACTACAGCACCTTGTGCATTACAATTCTCTATCCGCGGGTCGAGATATACAATGAGGTGGACTAGATCACACCAGGCTCCTCAACCTTTGATCTAACCCTCAATATCTCCCTTATTTCCTCTCCTCAGCTCAACAGCTTAAAAAATAGATCAGACTTACATTCATTCTCTCTTCGAATGACATAGTAACAATGACCAACCAAAAAGGAACACAACGACGAACCCCCAACATAGACCTCCTAGGTACCTACTTATACATGTTTTTGGCTTACCAGCCATTAAATATTCTTACCAAAACCCTAACAATATCATGGCTAGGTCTTCTTGCATGCACGCTTCACATGCTTTCCTCTTCTGCATGTGCATCTGTCTTGCATGTGTTGCTTTTCCTTTATGTGCATCTGCCTTACATGTGCTTCTTTTCCTACATGCGCATCTGCTTTCCACGTGCTTCTTCTCTTTCCAGTTGTATTTCTCCCACATCATGTTTTTCTCCCACATTGGGCCTGCGCCCAACATAAATTGTAGAAATAACCAACATTTTAGCTTTGTAACCTTGTTAGGCACATTATCTTCCTAAAAATGGGTAAATATGGCATAGGAATAAGGAATATTGGTAAAAAAGGATGACAATTGATTATGCAAAGTATGCCAAAATAGAAATCCAACATCTCCCCCACACCAGTTGGTTTGCATGTCCTCATGCAAATAAATCTTCGTATAATTCCTCAAAACTTGGACAAAATTGATGATTATATTCAATTATCAATAGATCCCTACACCATTAACCAGAATATTCAAACTTCCTCTCTCTTTGTCTCTCTCCCCTCTTTGATTCTCCTCTTCAAAATTTTGTTATAAAAAAATTATTACTTTTCTTCCTTACACCATTGCTTGTCCAACTTGTGTAAATTATTTTTCTCACACTGAAGATTAAAACCATGTTCCTTTAATCTAGCATTTTCTTCCTTAACATGTCTATCCAGGACAACATACTTTTGAAGTTCTTTATTTAATCCATTAATTGTCCTATTCTTTTTCTTTAATTTAGTAAAAATATAACTTGAATATTCTATTTTCTTCATGGATGTATCTTTTGTCACATAATCATCATGAATTTTAAATGCATAAGGGTCATTTCCAAATTGTTGGTCAAATCCAAGATTTCCTGGGTCCAAGGGAATGTATTCCATAAAATCTGATGCTTTAGTATTCATCTTTTTTCGGGACAATGAACATATCAAATTTCTCCCTTAAATATCCCTGCTTGGGTTCTAAATCAATGAAATTATGCTTAGTTAAAATCTATTGAGGAACAAGAATTATGTTCTGGTCAATCTGTGGTTTATTTTTCTTCACCATGCTTCATGTGAGTCTTTGAGAAATTGGTGGTATTAATGGAGTTTCTACTGCTAGATTATTTTCCATGATTTCCCTCTTTCATGTCCTCTTTAGATGTGATATGAAGCCCTAAACTTTATGATATCTGAGGTATTCATCATGACTATGATGAATACTCTGTTCTTCTTGATTTTCTCTGACAACTGCATCATGTTGTGGATTGAACCCATTCTAGTTTAAGAAGTCGATCCAATTATAATTTTTGATATTCAATTATTTTTCAATCAATAATTTAATGAGACCATAGTGATATATATTTCCATAAGGCTTCCTAGGGTTTCACTGAACTTGCTTAGACATTTTTCACAAACTCTTCCACAAGTAGTAAGGAAAATTCAACTGGAGGTCTAATTCAAAATCGAGTAACAATCTGATGTGGTATAAAAATTTAATTGCATACCCTCCTTCACATGTCAAGAAATTTTGGAGAGTAAACAAAATACTTTTCCAATCCTTTCTAATCCATGAACGAGGAACTCCTTTGGTCCATTCGACATTATGATGCTCATAATTGAGAAATCAGATGCATACATGTTTCTCTACTAGTTTATTTTTAAACCACTTTTCTCCTTCCTTCGACAACCCAGTGGCTCAAGCCATTGTATTCTCTAATACCTGAATTACAAGATCATGAATGCATTCTATTTTTTCATTGAAAACCTATGTGAATTTTAATGCAACCTTATCATCATAACCCTGAAATTTAGCAAACAAAACATGTCATCTTGTGGCTATGAACATGATTTTATAGGTGTTGTATTCAAGGAATCCTTAAATTACTTTGAAAGATGTGGGATCATGTTTATCAATCCCCTATTTCCCATACCTTTTCACACAGTAAAAAATGGTTAATGAATAGAGAGAAGTGGCTAACTATTTTGTCCCTTCACCACCAATTAGTTGGATAAATGCAAAGGTTGAATGTTCATGAGGTAAAAAAGGACAGTATTTTTGTATTGTAAATGTAAATCACACACAAATATTAATGAAAAACACATCACAGTGGCATACCAACCATGTAAAAGAGTATGGGGGATAAAATCCACTATTTAGGGAAAAGGGGATAAAATTTAAGGATAAGGGGGGCTAATCTAGTGAGCTTAAGCCAAAAGGAATATTATATTATTATTCCTTAAAGTATAAAGTATGGATAATTGGTTTATCCTAAGTTCCAAGGATAGGGACAAGTGGGCCCAAGGTAGCTCTCAACATGACAAGTGTCAAGTTGGGAACATGTAGACATATAGTTTGGACTTAGTTCATTTTTCATTCATTCTCTAATCATTCACTCACTCATTTAGTTGTCTTATGTGCCTTCCTATTACAGTCATTGTACTTGTACCTGTACCTATACCTCTACTTGTACATGTACCTGGTAAGCTTAGGAGTTTGACTGAAGAAGTGGGTTGTTAGGCCTGTGGGGATATTGAAGAGGCAGGTTGTCAGGATCGTGAGAAATTCTCTCTAGGTGAGAGAATTTTTGGGAATCCGAAGGTGTCAAAATGTAACTACAGATCTCTAAGACATCATGTTCGGCCTATTGTTGAAGCCCAGAAAATAAGTGGGGCAGCCAGGGTAATGTTGAGCAGAAAAGGGGCACACTTCCTGGGGGTGGGAAAAACATGTGCGGAATGAGGGACTGTAGGCTGTTAATTCGAGTTGGCACTTGTGAATGAGTTTTCCTTTTGTATGAGATACATCGGCTTGGTTAGTAATTCCTTTGCCTAGGTGGAGTTTACCCCTAGCTCGGGGGTGACCCACTGCTGAGATTTATGAGCAGTGTGGTCTAAGGCTGGGAGGAACGTAGAAGGTCTACATGCAATTGGTGATCTTTTTATCAAAGATAAGTGTCAATTGTGTGTTAAATTATGTCATGCATTATTATTTATGCATTTTTTATGGGTTTTTCCTGTGTATGTTGCATGTGTATTTCTATTATTATTCTCTATGAATATGTGTATTTCCATAGCATTTATAATTTTTAATTTGGTATCAAATTTCAATTTTTTGGTTGGCATAGCCCATTTGGTTGATGGGGATGCTACAATGTGGTATATAAATGCAGTGGAAGGTAAGATCAACAACCAAACCATTTCTATTTTAATTGATTCAGGAGCTAGTCATAGTTATCTAGATCTTAAGATGGTGGAAAGATTTCATTTGCCAAGAAGAAATCTTGGAAAACATTGGTTGGTGCAGTTGGATAGTGGAGCTAAAAGAAAAATTCATGAGATGGTTAAGGAATGTCCAATGGACATGAATGGACTGAGCACCAGGGCATATTTGAACATCATACCATTAGGTTCCTATGACTACCTAATTGGTATGGATTGGTTGGAGCAATGCCATGCTATCCTAGACTATTATAATAAGGAATTAATTTGTTGGATGAGGAAGGGAACCTAAGGACATTACATGGAATTCCCAGGGAAGTAATTGTTGGTTGTGGATCCTGATTATCTCCATGTTTCATAGGTCTTTGTTTTCAGCTGTGTTTATACCCCATGAAGACTGTACACCCCGGAATACGGTACACCCCTCCACGCGGGGGGGTTGCAGGGGTAATTTCCCCCCCTGAGGGGTCCGAGGGGCTCATCACCCCGACTGGGGGGTATGGGGGTAAGCGGTCCCCAGAAGGAAAAATTTCCTTGTAAATGTATATTGTAATTTCATAGTAAATCTGGACCATTCATTATAAGGTCACGGATCAGACGATAGAATTTATGTTAGGGTTTTTTCCCTAGAAGGCAACCCGCTTTTATGAGGGAAATGTATTGCAACTATGTATCAATGTGAATATTTTATTCTAAGAGAGGATATTGTGAGAGAAAGAAGAGGAAGTTGCAACAGTTGACTTGTAGGTTGTATCCCTTCATTTTGTTGGATAATAAAAATGAAGGACCTGGAAATTTATTTAGTGGGCGTAGCCCACACTGGGTGAACCATATATATATGTGTCTCTATTGTATTATGTATCTTCTATGTTTTATTTCCGCATTTTTTTTATTTTATTTCTCCACGATCCTGTTTTTCTAATAGTAACCGTTAGAGAAATTTCAGTGTTGCAGCTAAAGAAAAGTTATAGAAAATGGTGTCAAATATTTGTAACACATATGGAAGGGACACCTAAATTTAAGGTGCCAAATATTGAATATTATGTAGTCCTAAAAGAGTTTGAATATGTATTTAAATAAATACAAGGATTACCCCCTAAAATAGATATTGATTTCTCCATCAATATGATGCCTGGAGTATCCCCGGTATCCAAGACCTCTTACAACATGAGTACACCATAACTGAAGGCATTGGAAATGCGACTTGAAAATATTTTGAAGAAGGGGCAAGTGTGTCACCTTAGGGTTTCCCAGTTTTATTTTTGAGGAAAAATGATGGAATGTTGAGACTTTGCATTGACTTCGGGAAGTTGAACAAGGAAATTGTGAAGAACAAGTATCCTTTGCCAAGGATCGATGACCTCTTTGATCAGCTGAAAAATGCAAAAATATTCTCCAAGATCGATCTTAGGAGAGGCATATGCATATATATATCTGTGTGATATTGCGCTAAGTTCTAAGTATGGATTGTAGATGCTTTGTGCATACTATGTGATATTTGCAGAGCTACGTGCAAGTAATTGTAAGAAGGTTTGGTTTTGTACCCTAACCCGAAGAAGGAGGATCTGGCGGAGTGCGCGCAGATCTCATGTCTTCTGTGGAGTAGGATTTTGATGCTATGTGCCTGTAAGAAGCTTGATCGAAGATAACAAAGCAAAAGAGTTGGTGGATGTAGCCCTAGCGTGGGGGTGAACAACATACATGTTGTGTTTTTGTGCTTTGTGTGATGTGTTGATGTGTTTATGTCTTTACTTTCTAAGTGCTTTGATATAGATAGATAGATCTGTTTATGCTTTGTGCTAATGATGTATATGGATGTTAGATCTGACCTATGTGAATGTGCTTAGTGCTTGAATCTGCTAGATCTAATCTACCTCTCTATGATAAGTGCTTAGATACATCAGATATGAATGAATGATGCGATGCTCTATTTTATCTGCGGAGTAGATAATGGTCAAATATTGATGAACTGTCAGTGCTAAGTGCTTTGTTAAGTGTTAGAATCACAGATCTGTGTCCCAGCTAAGGTTGCAGATATTTGAGTCATGCAACCACCCCTACCTCTACCTCGGGTGAGACTTCATCTGCTTCGCAGGTGTTTCTAGAAGGGTTGGTAGTTAGGTTTTTTTTGGTGCGTTGTTGTAGCATTGAACCCTGGGTCTGCCCATGTGCCAACAAATGGTTTCGTTGCTGGGAACTGAAACTGTGATTGCTGGGAACTGAGGAAGAAGAAGCTTTGTGCAAATATCTGACCTGAAACTGTGATTGCTGGGAACTGAGGAAGAAGAAGCTTTGTGCAAAGATCTGACCTAAAACTGTGATTGCTTGGAACTGAGGAAGAAGAAGCTTTATGCAAAGATCTGACCTGAAACTGTGAAAGCTCTGTGCATAGATCTGTTGTCCTAGTGCGCAGCATTCCACTTGACCTGTGAAGCTTTGTGCCAAGAAAAGAGGTCAGATCTGAAGAAAAGAGGTAAGATCTAGAAGCTTTGTACTCTGATAAAGGTAAGAATAGTGAAAAGTTTTAGATTTTAAAGATTTGTGCTCTGTAGAAGTAAGATAAGTGGAAATTTTTGTTTCAACAGTATGGATCTAGGTATGTTTGATAGATTATGTCTTAGATTTAAAACTAGGCACTAATAGATGAAATAAGGTTTGACTTGCATAGATATGATAAGAATAGTGAAAGATATGCTATATCTATGCATAGAAAGAATGTTTGGACTAACAAGTGGATGCATGATCCTAGAAAGAAATGTTTGTAGGTTAGCTATTATGATCCTAGTGCGCAGTACAGGAAGAGATAGGAATCATTTAAAATAAAGAGAGGATTAACCCTTTGTTACAGTTGCAGAAAACTAGGACACCTTGCTAAGGAGTGCCCTGGGAGAAGACCTAGTTGTATTTGTTGCAAATATATGGACCATGAAGTATTGGATTTCCCTAGAATGATTGCTAAACTTGAAGGAATTAATATGAGACAAGAAAACCCAAAGGCAGATCCAGAATCTACGATTAAGGAAGAACCCCAGAAAGAATCAGAGAAAGTATTGCTACAGATAAAAGACACCATGAATGACCACCGACATGTCAACTTATCATAGATCTTCAAAGAAAAAACATGCATACAAGAAAGAATAGGAGACTTCGGCATTGACTATGTTCTAGATGAAGAAACACAGGTGAATATCATGATAGAAAGAACTTGGGAAGTTATAGGAAGGCCTGTTATGATTCCTTAATTAGGAGGAATAGAACTATTCAAAGTAAAGTTGATAAACCTATGTGGAAAGATTACCTAGATATCTATGAATGTCAATGGGACTTCGACAGAGGAGGATTTCGAGATTTTTAAATTTATTGAGAATAGCGCCCCATTTACGATGTTACTAGGAAAACCTTGGATTCAAAAAGATCATGCTAGAAGGAAGGAAGAAGAAGAAGTTTTAGAGTAGAAGAAGCAAGAGTTAAAGGATTTCATGACTAGAAGGATCTCACACTTGATTGAAGAACAAAAGAACATATCGAAGCTATTTAACACCAAAGACCCAGATGTCGAAGTTGCAAGAACACTAGAAGACCAACAGAAGATTGAAGTACCTATTCCAGATAAAGAGGAAGTATCACCCTCGAATATTAGGAAAGAATACGAACAGCGCAAAGTAAATATGTCAAATACAAATAAGAATCAAAATGGAAAAAGGAATACCGAGACAAAGCTCACTGGAAAGAAGGCCAGAAAGCTAAGTAAGAAGAGAGTTAAGATTGAAAAGTTACAGAAGGTTTCAGAGGGAACTTCGCAGAGGGAAAATTTGTAAAATTTGAGCTTCTTCGGCATAGCAGAACAACGTCACATGCCACTTCGCCATGGTGAAGAAATATATCCATTGGTAACAATATAACCGTTAGGACGACCCTCCGAACTGGTATAAATGCATTTATGGTTCGCCACCAGAGTGTTGGACCACGCCGTAATGGACAGAACAGATTTAATGAAGGTTTCTCACCTGTTGCAAGAGATCTGTTGCCAAGTTATCTATTTATCTCGTCAAGCCATGAACCGAGAACACTTTTGCTAACCATGAATCTGATCTCACAAACTTGTTGATTTTACACAGTGATCATTACGCTACTCCCCGAACCCAATATTTCTAACCCCGAACGTGTATGTCGAACGAGTTCAGCACTCCAGAGAAAGTTTTCAAAGAAGTTCTCATCGACCTCATGACTGAACGAGTGATATCGATGTCTGCAGGTATACAAGCATCATCGATGAGAGTACTGCAAGCCTCTTCGTCAACTTCTCGCGAAGCTGGATCATCCCGACCCTCAGCGAAAAAGAGAACTAAGCACAAAGACGACCTAGAAAATGCGAAGTTGATTCCAACCATCTTGCCTGATTACATCCCGCCTCTGGCTGGCGTGGTGAATCGTGATAGCATGCCAAGATATTTTGAGTACACCATGGTCACTGCGTACCTCCCAAAGGGGATATGCGCAGTTCGCGCACGGTAGGATAAGATCACAGCATTGAAGTTCAACGACTTCAACCTCGGAGATCACAAGATCTATGGTATGCTCATCTCGTACAAGTACCTAACCAGAACGAAGGGGAAGAATTCAAAGATAATTCCCCAGCCGCGGACGATGAACCTCGCGTAGTCCACCCTGCTAAATGTCATTAAGATCCCACACTTCGGAAGACACCAGGAAGTCAACACATGTGTCAAGCTGCTACTGTTGTGTTACCATGGTGTCTACTTGTGGCTAGACCGTCATATTACAGTTGACCCAACGTTGATCCATAGGATCACAGAATTGAGTATGCAAGGACCTGACCCATAGGAGTTTTATCCAGGAAAAGTCGTAGATCACGCGCTGGCATAGAAGATCAAGGATACATATGGTGATGTTGAGAAGGGAACAAGAGGCTACATGGTAGCTTACATCCAGAGTGGCATAGTGCACCTAGCATGTCAACTGATAGCTGGAAATTTAGTAAGGAAGAACCGACCTATGCAGGTCACCATCTTTGTCGTTGACCTCGCAGGGAAGCGCGTGGAAGGCCTACAGATGAATTGGGATAAGTACCTAGTTAACTAGTTGGAACTAGATTGCCGAGAAGCACATGATCAAGGTTATGAATTTCATTTTAGCTAGCTCTTGATGCTCATTGCATTTGTTTCCTGGGAGATGACAGAAGGTGCGACCTTCCCAGACATAGAGTTGTTCGAATCGCTTGCTTCGAATTCGCTACCCTTTGGTATTCAAGTGATATGAAAAAACAGTGGCAGTCGAATGTTGTGTTTCATAAATATTACCTCCAGCTAAAGAGATCCATCGAAGTTGAGCCTCACATGACTCCAAATACCTTACAGAGATTCTGACCCCTGATGAAGTTCAGCGCAGATCGACACTTCATCTACATTACAGTGCGAGCAGATGAACATAAAGAGTAGCTCCAGTCATATTATAAACTTACAGAAGAAGACCTTGAGGAGATCACTAAGGAATGGTCCACTGACCTCCTTATCCCCACCAACCCTGAAAAGATATATGATCTTGATAGCCCAGAGGAAACTCATAAAGAACATAATACACCCAAGAAGACTGAGGAGGTCCAAAATTTAAGTAGCACCTCAGGAAATACTGCTTCAGTGTCACCTGAACAAGGGGGTGATGACGAAGTAGAAGCTAAATAGAAGCTAGGCAAAGTAACACCGCCCAGAGACAAGGTTGAACCCTTGAAGAAGAGGAAGGTTTCCCCCCCAAAACCTTCTTCCCGAAAGAAATCAAAAGTGACCATGACCAAGATGCAGACTATCCTCACCTCCGATGATTTTGACTTCATCATAGCAGCCCTGAACGACGCTTCACTGGAAATAGAAGAGAAACAAGAAGCCAAACAGGAAGAAATATATTATAGAATTCAAGTCAAAATATGAGGGGTAGATCAAACCCTTCAATCCAGCCACGCAGTCTGCACTGCACCCCTTCCATTGAGAGAACCAGAGTTGGGAGATGAGCCAACCCAACTCCACCGACTAGCTGATACAGTCAAAGCTCACCTTCAATGAGCACAAGAAGAAATAGAACAAGCCACCCAGGACTTGAACCAAGTGCAAGGCATACTTTTAGAACAACGCAACACTGCAAAACAGGAAAATATTGCTCTCCAAGTGAAGTTCGATGAAGAAAAAGAACAGATGTAGCAAGGAAAGAATAGTTGCTCATGGAGCAACTCAAAGTGAAAGAAGCAGCCATTAGAGCACTTCGCAGAGGACCGAGTCACACAGCAAGTATTAGAAATAAAGGTAGAGGACCAAGTCACACAGCAAGTAGAGCATCTCGCAGAAGCTATCCAGCAGCTATAGCAATGCATAGCAGACTTAGAGCTCTGCATAGTTCCTGAGACTCTGGAGGATGTAAGGGATCAAAGAGAAGCAACCGCCCGGAGTGCAGTTGAAAGGATAAAGGCCCTTGCCATGGAATGCAAGTAGATGAGTAATTTCACTGCCCAGATGTATGAGAAACTTACTAAGAACCAAGAATTGCAGGAACTGGAGTCACAGCTCCAAGAAGCAAAGCATTAAGCAGAGACAATACAGGCGCAATTGAAGCCCCTATCAGATGTGGAAAGAATGAATTGATCCCAAGAGAAACGCATTGCCCAGCAGTAGATCCACACTATCCAGAGCAGATTTATGGAAGTAACTTAGAGGATCCAACTTGTACAAGATAAGGCTTACCAATTTTTCACAGAGGTCGGAGGTCGAGGAGAAGAACTCGAGAAGGTTGTCACTACAGTTGAACAGCGCTTAGAAGGACCTTTCAATGACGTTGTCATCCAAGAGTTCATTGAAAAGGATATTGTGGCACAACAACAAGTCGAAGCAGCTCGAGCCAAGCTCAAGGATTTCAAAGCAGAACTACCTAGATCAGAGTGACTCAGGACGAGTCACAGGTGAGTGTTGGGGGCATATTGGCCCTTGACCAAGTTTTGGGAGATCCTTGGTCAAGTTGACCTATTTTGGGACTTCGACAGCCTGTCGAAGGTGGAGAAAAATACGAAGCAGAGATCGTGGGATCTCGGCCCCTTTTTGGGTCCTTTTTGGGATTTGGGATTATGTAACGGGTATGGGAATGTCGGCCCATGGGTTTACCCCAGTTTAGGCCTATTTTGTAAAGTATAAATAGATGTCTAGGCAATGTAAGGAGAGGCATATGCATATAGATATCTGTGTGATATTGGGCTAAGTGATAAGTATGAATTGTAGATGCTTTGTGCATACTGTGTGATATTTGCAAAGCTATGTGCAAGTAATTGTAAGAAGGCTTGGTGTTGTACCCTAACCCGAAGAAAGAGGATCTGGCGGAGCGCATGAAGATCTCTTGTCTTCTGTGGAGTAGGATTTTGATGTTATGTGCCTATAAGAAGCTTGACTGAAGATAATAAAGAAGAAGATTTGGTGGACGTAGCCCCAGGGTGGGGGTGAACCACGTACATGTTGTGTTGCTATGCTTTGTGTGATGTGTTGATGTGTTTATGTCTTTACTTTCTAAGTGCTTTGATATAGATAGATAGATCTGTTTATGCTTTGTGATAACGATGTATATGGATGTTAGATATGACCTATGTGAATGTGCTTAGTGCTTGAATCTGCTAGATCCAATCTACCTCTCTATGATAAGTGCTTAGATACATCAGATCTGAATGAATGATGTGATGCTTTGTTTTATCTGCGGAGTATATAATGGTCAAATATTGATGAATTGTCAATGCTAAGTGCTTTGTTAAGTGTTAGAATCACATATCTATGTCCCAGCTAAGGTTGCAGACATCTGAGTCCTGCAACCACCCCTGCCTCTACCTCGGGTGAGACTTCATCTGCTTCACAGGTGTTGTTGAAAGGGTCGTTAGTTAGGGTTTTGTTGGTGTGTTGTTGTAGCGTCGAACCCTGGGTCTACCCCTGTGCCAACCAAAATGAATTTATGGGTAGATGGACCGCTTTTGGACATTGAGACCGCACCATAATGGACAGATTTACATTGATGGAAGCATTTCCTGGCCGTTGGAAGATCCGTTATGATACCCCTCTTATTTAATTCATCAGTTGTTGCGTCGAGACTACTTTTTGATACCCGTGATTAACTGATCCAGTAATATAATTTTCCATGTGACGAGCTGTGTTATCTAGAAATAGACCCCGCCTATCTATTTTCCTACCCCGTCATCCATTTGCGTACCCCGCATGTTTGTTAAAAGCTATAATGTTGAGAGAACCTAGTGAATTAGAGAAGTCTATCGAGGAAGTTCTTAAGAATATAATGGCTAACAGACTGATATCCAAAGGTATCCAGGTGTCGTCGACTAGGGGGCTACAGGCTTCCCCTTCGACCAGACATCGTTCTGCCCATGTCAACCCCATAACTGAACCGCGGTGATCTGGCTAATATGAAGTAGATCTCATCGATCCTACCCGAATACATTCCACCTTTGGATGGAATTATTAACTGCGATAGTATCCCTCAAGATTTTGAGTACTCTATGTTCACTGCATACATTCCGAAAGGAATACGCATAGTCAGGAGTCAGTTAGGACAGATCCCACTATTAAATAACAACGAATTCAACCTACGAGACCGGAAGAACTACGCCATGTTGGCTCTCCACTTATATGTTACAAAGACAACTGGAAAGAAGCCTTGTCTTGTCTCATAGTCATGGCTTAATGGGTTGGCGTAGTCCATCGTGCTAAATGTGATGAATATACCACATTTTGGCCACCACTAGGAGGTTAACGCTTGCGTGAAAATCCTTATGTCGTGCTATCATGGCAGATACTTATGGCTTGACAGGAGGATTATTGTGGATCCGACGTTGATCCACCAGATTATAGGATTAAATGGCAAGGGACCTGACCCTCAGCAGTTTTATCCAGGGAAGGCATCAGACCATTCCCTGGTGTAGCACATCAAGGAAGCTTACAGAGATGTCAAAAAAGGAAAGTGAGGTTACAAGGTAGCCTCTATACAGTATGGCGCAATGCACCTTGCTTTCCAACTCCTAGCTAGAAATATCATGAGGAAGAACCGCCCCACACAGGTCATCAGTTTAGTGGTGGACCTGGCAAGAAAGTGTGTGGAGGGCATCCAGATGAACTGGGTGAACCACCTCGTCAATGAGCTAGAGAAGGATTTTTGTGAATCTCAAGACTTGGGATATGAATTCCATTACAGTTGGTTGATCATTTTGGTCACATTTGTCACTTGGAAAATTCTTGAAGGAGCCACCTTCCTAGAGATCAAACCCTCAGATTCGTTGGCCACTCTATTTTCCACCATGTGGTACACCAACGACATGATGAAGCAGTGGCAGTCCAATACAGTGTTTCATGCCTACTATCAGCAGTTGAAGGTCACCATCGAATCATTTCCGCGCATGACACTTTTCACCCTGCACCAGTACCGACCAACAGAAAAGTTCTACGATGATCCTCATTTCATCTACATCATCATGCACTGAGATGAGAACCAGGAAGAATTACAGTTGTACTACAAGTTGACGAATGATGATATGGAGTAGATTACAAAGGAGTGGATGGAGGATTTTCTTATACCTGTCACTGATGTAGAATTATTTGACACTAGCACCATATGAAGCCCCATATTTACATGGGTTGAGCATGTCGGACAGTCTAGTGAGACGAATAAGAATAAAAAGTAGGAGGAAGTCCATGATATAGAGAGCGATGAGGAGGAAAACGCTTCATAAGATAATGGGTCTGACGCACCAGGAGGACGAGAAGATGAGGCATAAGGACAAGGAGGAGGAGATGAGGGAGCATAAGATCAAGGAGGAGGCAAAGTTACCACCCCTCCACTTGAGGATCCCTTCATTGGGATAGTAACACCGAAAAAGAGGAAGGTTTCTCCGAAGAAACCTTCAACCATGAAGAAGACATGTGCTAATAAGCCCCAGTTGGAGGCTACTCTCACAAAGGACAACATCAATTTGGTCCATGGAGCTATGGAGGATGCTTCTGAAGATATCTTACAGAGATACGGAGAGAAGAAGGAGTAGTTATTTGGAAGGATTGAGAGAGAATTGAAGGAAGTACAACAATTTGTTCACTTGGTATGCGTAGTACCTACTGTGCCTTCCTCATCACAGATTGCAAAATTGGGGGATGAACCAGCCCAATTGCAAAGGATTGCGGATGAAACAGAAGCCCACTTTTGAAGAGCATAGTAAGAGAATGAGAAGGCTACAAAATCAGTGAAAAGGGAGAAAGACGAAGTCTTAGAACAATTACAAGCAGCACAGGAAAGTGTAGCAGCCCAAGAAAGTGAGAAAGAAGAGCTTCAGGTGAAGATTCAAGAGGAAAAATCTTAGCTACAGAGGGAAAAAGAGCAGTTGCTTGTAGAGAGGACCATGGTCAAAGAAGTCATATGTAAATCATGTCAATATATGCCAAGCTTAGAACAAGAGGAGAAAGATTCGGATGAATCTCAAATAGTGAAGCTTGTTGAGACCCTCCAGTAGCGTCAGGGTAGGATAACATAATTGGAGGCCCAAACAATGTCGAGCACCCCACTGGAGGTGCGTGACCAGAGGGAAGAGACCACCAAAAACGCATTAGTAAGAATAAGATCCCTTGCCTCGTAATGTAAACAAATGAGTGATAGGAGAACCCAGACATATGAACGCCTCACCGAAGATCCAGAGCTTAGGAAACTAGAAGCGCAGTTACAGGAGGCACAGCAGCAAGCATTTTCATTACAGGAACAGATGAAGTTGCTCATTGCAGTGGAAATAATGAAGAGATCTCAGGAGCAGCATGTAGTACAACAGCGGATCACTGCCCTCTAGGGTAAGGTAATGTAATTCACGTAGAAGCTATAACCTGTGCAAGAGGAAGCTTGCAAGGTGTTCGAAGAAATTGATGGACAGGGATCACAACTAGATCAAGTGGTTGCAGCAGTAGAACACTGCTTGGAAGGTCCTGTTACAAAGAAGACGATCCAGGAGCTCATTGAGAAAGAGGCTCAAGCTAAGAAACAAGTTGAGGTAGCTCAATTTAAGCTCGAAGCTTTCAAAGCAACACTGTCCAGACCTGAGTGACTCGGGACAAGTCACAGGTGACTGTTGGGGGCCTGTTGGCACTCGACCAAGTTTTGGGAAAACTTTGGTCATATTTGACCCACTTTTGGACTTCAACACATTGGTTGAGGAAGGGTGCCCAGGCGAAGCTCAGATCATGGATCTCATCGATTTTTAGGGTTAAGTGGACCTAGTAAAGGGTCCTCTAGGGTTTTTGTAATGGGTTTATGGGATGTCGGCCCATGGGGTTTTCCCAGGTTTAGGCCTTATTGTAAGGGTTTGTAGAATATAAATAAAGAAGATTGTATTGTAAAAGTATAAAGAAATTGAAGTGAATATAGTTTTGTGTGGATAGATTTCTTTGTGAAAAGGCATGTATGTGTGGGACTACGATTTTGTAGAAGGTGCAAATGCTATGATCTGGCTACATGCATTTGACCTAGTTTTGGAAGGAGGATCGGGTGCTCAGTGCGCAGATATCCTATCTGGTGTGAAGATTGACTCTCTGGCTTAATGCACATAAGTGAATGAATGTAAGATTTTCCGAATAATAAAGAGGTGAATCAATTGGTGGATGTAGCCCCATCCTGGGGTGAACCACGTATATCTGGTGTCTTATGGTTTTTTGTGTGCTATGTTATTTATGTCATAAATCTTCTTAGTGTTTTGATTATGATGTGTAATAGATAAATATTGTATTTCTTAGTGATTTACTTGTGTTAAGGGTAAATGTATGTTATATCTAATATATAATGTTAAGTGCTAAGTGCTCAGGATATATTATTTGTTGTTATTGCGCCAATCTATCTTTGGATATGCTCTACGATGTTAATAGGGTTAGGAAACTAATGCATGTCACCTTCTATGCGTTAATGGAATATTCTATGGAGTTTTTTATCATAGATCTGTGTCCCATCCTAGTTACATACACCTGCGTCCTGTAACCCCCCCTGCTTCTACCTCGGGTGAGACTTCTACTGCTTCGCAGGTGTTGTCGAAAGGGACGGTAGACAGGGTTTTGTTGGTGTGTTGTTAAGCATTGAACCATGGGTCTTCCCCTGTGCCAACATGCCCATTTATAGCCTTCAAGTGGAACTGAGGGGCTGATTCAGAATGTTTCCAGTATATGGAAGGCCAAGGATTAATGATCTTGTGACGTGGCATGGAAACCTGACACCATTTTTCAATTTTGGGCACATTTCCCGATGTATGCAGGTTGTAGTGGTGAAATCTGCGTATACGCATGTTATATAGTAGGCAAGGTGCGTATATGTGGAAAAAATATATATTTTTAGCTCTGGGATTTGTAAAAAGGGATTTCAAGTCTGCATAGGGAAATGGAAAAAGGCCTTCTATGCAAGATTCCATGGGGTGAGGGAAATATTGCTGTAACAATCCTATAGAAATGTTAACAAAGGGAGTAACGAGGGAGAAATTGAGCTCCTTCTTAGTTTCATTTGGTATTCAATCATGAAGTTGAAAATGAGAAATTTTCTAGGTCCAAGAAGGATAATAGTCTAGAAAATACAGCAGCGGTGGAGTTGTTGAGATCAGTATCCAAGTGGGATATTGTTGGTTGTGGAGCCTGATTATCTTCCTAATTCAAAGGTTTGTGTTTTCATCCATGTTTATACCCCATGAAGACTTTACACCCTGGAATACTATACACCCCTCCATGCGGGGGAGTTGTAGGGGGGGATTTCCCCCCCTGCAGGGTCCGGGGGTAAGCGGCCCCCCGGAGGAAAAATTGCCTTGTAAATGTATATTGTAATTTCATAATAAATATGGATTGTTCATTATAAGGTTGCAGATTTGACGGTAGAAGTTATGTTAGGGTTTTTTTCCCTAGAAGGAAACCCTCTTTTATGAGGGAAATGTATTGCGTCTATGTGTCATTGTGAATATTGTATTCTGAGAGAGCAGACTATGACAGAAAGAAGAGGAAGTTACAACGAGTTTTTTGTAGGTTGTATCCCTTCATTTGATAGATAATAGAAAGGAAGGAGCTGGAAATTTCTCTAGTGGACGTAGCCCACACTGGGTGAACCATGTATATATGTGTCTCTATTGTATTGTGTATCTTTTGTGTTTTATTTCCACATTTGTTTTTACTTTATTGCTCCAAGATCCTGTTTTTCTAACACCCTTTACTTAAAGATAAGTGTTTCATTGATTTCTTGGGTGAAGCATCTGGAAGGTTTATAAAATTATTTTATCTTTTACCCAACACCAACCCCTCTCGGCCTTCAACCCTTATTCCCATAGAATGAGGGACAACCCCTTATCAGTTCAATACACCTTAAAATCCCAAGAGATAAGGAAATGGAGGGGAATAATGATGAAAAGTGGTAAGTATTGTCAGGAATGGTACAATGGCTCATTAAAGGAGTTCCTAGTAGCAAACCCATTCCCAAAGAAGACTACTTACTAGGGCACAATGTCAACCACCAAGGTGAATCAGGGGAAAAGGCATAATGTCCAAGCATATATCATGAAATCTAGAGAAATATAAGGTACAACGTAATCAAATGGATTGAATATTGAAATGATGCTCACCATAATACTGACTTGCACCTCATGGAGAAAGTCCCACTGCCTTATGAAAGCCATCTGGTGTGGTGGATGTCATCTGCAAACCTGTGACCATCTATAGTGGTGAGTGGGTTTTCCATCTTTGCAAAGGGTATTGTTGGTCATGTGCTCTCTCGGCACTCCATATCTGCAACCTGAGGGCCTTGAGATATAATCTCCTTAATTATACACAAAATGGGGATAAAATCTGGCTCATACTTGGGCACATGTGCTCTCTTTTAGAGTTCATGAGAACCACAACATCTCTTGGTAGACCTGTGCCTACAAGGAAACATCAAACTGTCAAGTGAGGGATGACATGTTCATCCTTGTTCTCATATGATTATAATCAAAACCCACTAATCTAGAAAAGGAAAATTTTGACATTTTTTTCAAAAATTTTTAAACTAAGCATGAAATAAATATGCAATTAGAGTAAAATGAAAATGAAATGCATCTAAAATAGTATGAGAAATCAATATGCAAATGCACGGAATCAAAATGACTTACTTGTGACACAAGCCCTGAAGACATCATGTGACCTGAATGTGAGGTTGGAGAAGAGACCCATCTGTTGGTAGTGGCATATTTATCTTGTCTAATGTTGTCAAATAATACCTTTATTTATCATAATTCTTCTTGATGACGTAAGGGTCAAGCCATGAATTGTTGTATTTATGTTCATATCTGGGCTTTCCCTTTCTTTTGTCCCACATGAGCACAAGACGTCCTTCATTGAAATCGATGGAAGTTGTACTCTTATCATGTGGAGGCTCTATGTGGACTGTATCTTTGATGATTTCTTCATTTTTCTCATCTTCCTTCTTCAAAATTTAGATAGACCCTGGATCCTTCCCATGGTATTTTGCAAGTTTGTCTTTGTATTTGTCTGTCCATGGAAGACGCATGTCTATGGAGTCCTCTTGCATAAAATGTAGCTCTGATTGATCATACTCAATGGTCTGTGGGAGTACATCACAATCACATTTGCTAGCATAATCAGGACCATCGGGATCCATCACGTGTCTATTAGCTTTATCTTGATTGTATAGTATCCAAAAAGTTCTATTCCCCATAGGAATGTGTGCATGGGTGATATCCATTCTAAGGAAACCCCCAAGAGCAGTAGACCATCTTCTAGATAAAATCATCCCCAAGCATCTAGAATTTCGATCACTACTATGTCTATGAGAATGTTGATATGTGTAAATTCAATTAGTAAAACCTCAACATCCTCACATACCCTGAGGACTCTGACCTTTCTGGAATCAATACCACATACATTTCCATAAGGTCTTGTTTTATTCAAACCAAGTTGTTTCATTACCTTCAATGATATGAAATTTGTTGAGGCCCCTGAATCGATCATGCAGTTATTCAAATGGAGGATTCACACCTAATGAAAAATAGAAAGGAGGGTTATTGTCCCTTTCCTGATAGAGATACATAGTGTTTAACATGATGGGAGGATCCTCCTTCTTAGATGGCACCTGAAGATTCTCAAAATTTCCCTTTTTACAGAATGGATTTGTTAAGCCCTAAATAGTGGCTCATTACTCCTTAATTGGGGCATATTATATTAGTAATGTTATTTTATTTATGTCATCTTTAGGCCATTAGTTGTAATTATACCTCCTAGTCTCCTATATATACCAAGGAGACATTTTCATTTTGAATCATCTTGTAATTGTACATTTATATGGGCATAAGGAGGTTGCCCCCTCAAAGAGGCTTATTATCTGAATTTATCTCTTTTTCAAGGCATTGAGTACTTATTCTGAGGTTTTTCTATGCTATATTGATATTTTGTTCTTAACATATGGTATCAGAGCTAAAGGTCTTGGGGTTTCGCTGCTACATCTAAGACACCTTGGAATTTTTTCTATAAATTTTTTTCTACAAGGTTTTAGAAGGAATGGCTTGGAGGATATTTAGTATACATATCAAGGTACGTTGGGTAAAAATTTCAGCTCCTTCGGCCTTATACTTTCGGAGATACAGTCTGCACAAGATAGGCTTCTGGAATCATCCTGAACTGATTCATTGCGGAATTTTCGCTATAAAACAATTTATGTAACATTTCAGACCCTGCACTCTGGAGGATATTCACAGAAATTATTAAGGTATATGTGGTAACAATTTCATCTTCTGGTTCATCTTACATTTGTATATACACACTGTGGAAGATAGGGTATCTAACTAGTCATATTGACTAGTCTCAAGAAGGTGTTCCAGGTAAAACAATCATAAATTCTTCCTAGAGTATCCAAATTGAGTGAGACTGGTTGCATTGGATAGTGGACAATCTGTAGTATTTCTGATATGATTTTCAAAATTTTATATCAATCATTTTGTGCGGGGCACGCTATACAAGTAATATCTCCTGGAAATGCCAAAAATCAGCAAGTTGTGAGGAAGTTACCGTAAATTCCACTTGGCACATCCAATTTTGATCAGAACTATGGAATTACAGAGAAACAATATTAGAGAACTACAAAAAATAAATTTCCATACCCAGAAGGGTCGAAACTTTGGAGATACAGCAGAAGAAATAGTCCAAAAGAACCACCTCAAAATCAAGGTTCAAAAGTGATACTTGGCCAGCAAGCCACCCAAAAAGGGAACTTCTACACCAAATAAGCCTCCAGAAAGTCCTACTTGGACTCTTGATGAAGGTGAAGAAATGTGCAGGGACATAAATGAATTACAAAAGAAGACAGTGACAAAAGATGAACTACAAGGGATGATGAATTCAACTGAAGCTAAATTGGAGGCAATAATGGACACTAAGATGGATGGTTTAAAAAGGGAGATCATGGAAGGAATGAAACATTTCCTAATAGAGAGGACACCTGAAAGTGAAAATGTGTCCCATGAAGTTCATGATGAGGACATAAGGAAGATGAATCAAGAATAGAGAAACTCCAACTTTGGGTTGAAGACCAACCACGTTCCTAAGATCTATATGAGGAATTTTGATGGCAAGGACCCAATAACATGGATACTTTAGATGGAGCAATTATTTGATCTACATAATGTGCCACATACACAAAAGGTATGAATTTCTTCTTTATATTTAGAACCCAATCAATTTGTATGGTATCGATGGCTTTTTTCTCTCAAATCACTCATCACTTGGACAATTTTCATGGAAGAAATGATAGCACACTATGAGGGTACAAGGAGCAATACCTTCTTTAGCCAGTTGATAAATCACAAGCAAAAAGGGTTCAGTTATAGACCACATTGAGAACTTCCAAAGATTGAATATAAAGGTAACAAATATTCCAAATGAGCACTTGATTGATGTATTCATAGGAACTTTAAAGGATAACATTCAATATGAGGTTCACCTTTGGGAACCCAAATCATTGGAGAATGCATTTAGGGTGGAAAGAAATGTTGAAAGTAAAAATATGGCTATGGCTACTAGAAGGACCAATCCTAACAGCTATAAGGAGAATAATACTCCTTCTTCTAAAACTCCTCAACCTACAAGGTCTACACCTCAACAATTGGAGGAAAGAAAAGCAAAAGGTTTATGTTTTAATTGTGAAAGCAAGTACAGTAAGGGACATAAGTGTGGTGAGAAGAAATTATTCTACATAGATTGTGAAGAGGAAGAAGAACAAGAACAAGAACCATC
>ML790379.1:107127-138490 GCA_009831015.1 Picea engelmannii | reverse complement strand
CTTTTATACAGAAGCATCCAGAGTTACTCAAGCATTGCGGACAACACTTGTCTCAAGGGGAGGGGCATGTTAAGCCCTAAATAGTGGCTCATTACCCCTTAATTGGGGCATATTATATTAGTAATGTTATTTTATTTATGTCGGTTTTAGGCCACTAGTTGTAATTATACCTCCTAGTTTCCTATATATACCAAGGAGACGTTTTCATTTTGAATCATCTTGTAATTGTACATTTATATGGGCATAAGGAGGTTTCCCCCTTGAAGAGGCTTGTTATCTGAATTTCTCTCTTTTTCAAGGCGTTGAGTACTTATTCTGAGGTTTTTATATGCTATATTGATATTTGGTTCTTAACATGATCTTACACATCTTTTTCACTGGGACCACCATATTCAGTTTTGCAAACATGTTTGCAACACCCATATTCAATTGAATGACATCTGTAGGATTTGGCTTAGGAAGAAACTCACATACCGACGGTGGAGGTGGTGGAGCCACTCTTTCTGCTGATGGGAGAGGAGTGTCAGGATGTAATGTAATAGTGTTTTTCCAGAATTTATTAAAAAGATATTTCTTGCTATAGCATACCTTAGTGTTCCTGGAATTTGAGACCTTGTCATTTGACCCTTACTCAGTTTTGTATGCTAGATGTTAGAGAAATGTGTTCACGATTTTGAGAATAGGCAGTGGGGAAATGGCTACTTTGTTTTACAAGAAGCGTTTCGATTTTGTAATGATGAGTTTTTTATATGATATGAAAGGTTATACATATGAAAATGTGTAATGTAATTGGGTGATAGATGTAAGAAAAATGAAGGTAAGAAAATGATGGTATTTTAGATAGGATGAAATATGGGAAATGGAGTTTAGATAATGTTTTTAGAAAAAGGATTAGGGACATGGAAAATAAATGAAATAATGGTAGGATATGATAGGAATAATTTTATTTTAGGTAGAGTGATATGAGAGTAGGATATAGGTGATATAATGGCATGGATAGAAAAAACAATTGAAGAGTGGTATGGTAGAAATGGTAAGCTAGGTGCAAAAGGCATAGGTAAATTTATTTACTTTTAAATTAAAATCAACAAATTAAAATAAAAAACCTGGATTTATCATTCCTTCAAGATTAAGTATTTTGATGATGATGTAGTCCTTGAAAATTGTTTAGTTTGAGAGCTTATTCTTAAAATATTTTCCTCCTTGTTGTGATTGTCCTGTTTTTCCTTGATTAATCTTTAGTTTTTGAACTGAGAAGAAGATTTTTTTTCTCCTGGAAATTTTATATCAATTTCTTTATTTACAAAATATTGAGCATAAAAACTCTTTCCAAAATCTGATACTAACTTATGAACTCTTTATTTCTATAGATGAAGGAGACTTAAAACTTTTAGAAAAATAAATTGATGGAAATCTAATGAAGTCTAATGAGTTGGCCATTGTAAAACATATAACATATATCAATATTTTATAATATATTGTATTTATTGCGTTGTGAGGACCATGAGAATTTATTCCAACCAATTTCTTAGTTTTCAAGTAGGAATTCAAGTTAAGTGATGCCATAAATATGGTTTTCACCACAAAACTAGTTTTCACATCCTTTATTCTTTGATCATTTCTGAAATTGAACTGTTGAGTCCTCCACATGTACAATATCAATCAAATAAGTCTTTTATTAAGAATTTTTTTCATCCAATTGCTTGGTTTTGTAACAAAAATTCAAGCTTAGATTGCACTAGAAAATATGGTTTTCACAACTAAGCCATTTGTATTTTTTATTTGTATTTTATTGTGTGTGTGTATACATATAAGCCATTTGTTTGTGTGTGTGTGTGTTCTCTTATTTGGAAAGTAAAGTTCAATATGAAAGAGGGGAAGGAGTATGATTTCCTTGCCCTAGAACTTCCATCTCTTCTTGCTAAGAAAATTGGGAGATGAAATCATCTCTAATTATTGGTTTGTTGTAGAGATTCAACCTGTGCCCATTGATCACAAATGAAACTCCACATTCATCAATAATATTCAGTCTTACTGGACCATTATCAAACACTTCTTGGATTTCATATGGCTTAAGCCATTGTTTGGTAAATTTTCCCTGAAAATATTTCTATTTGGACTCAAAGAGAAAATCCCAATCACCAACTTTGAATAGATTTTTCTTAATGAAATTATCATGCCATCTTGTTATTTGTTGTTGATCAGAGTAGTTTGTTGTAAGGAATCCTACCGGATCTCATAAATATCATTCAATTTCATTATTCTTTGGTTTTTATCTTTAGTCAAGTCCATCCCTAATTCAGCTCAATTCTAAAAGACTTTATTTGAAATTTAATGGGAAGTAGTGTTTATTTTTGTATCTTCGAGAGGTATTCCCGCAAGAAGATAAGGTGTCAGGAATGTGGGAATATTTTTTGGCACTATATTATCCTTTTGTTTCATTGAAATTGGACCCAAAATGAGGCCAGGACCTCATGGTCAAGTTGATGGGATTTATGGGCTTGTGATGGGGTGTCACACCCAAAAATAGGAATAAAATATTATCATTAATTGTTGAGTTTAAAAGGGGTTCCTAAACTCACTCATTGGACTTGTGTATAAAGGATAAATTTCATTGTGACATTTTCTCATCATGGAAGAATGGAGTTAGCATGAGTGAGTCTACACTTGTGCTAAGTGACTTGGTGTTTTCAGCAAAGGGAAATTATGCATGGTGGAAAATCTCGCCTAGGGTTGAGGACTCTCTATTTTTTGTTCTTAGTAGGGAAAAGAAGACCAGGCATGTGGGAGAGAGAGGTAGCCACGGAATGAAGAAATTGTATGAGTGGAGCAAGTCGATGGAAGGGTCTTTACAGGTTTTTGTGCATGTACATGGATTTCAGTGCAAACATTTGCATACGTACACGATATGCAGTGGTAACATTCATGTATGTACACGTTTGCAGTGGGAACAATTGTGTACATATTTATAGAGATTCCTATGCAAGTGTAGGTTCGTACGATGCCTACAGGTGACATCAACAAGTTGTATAGGTGGTATGCAATAGATTAGTGGGAAGAAGATATTTCCAGGGATTTGTTGAGGTTTTTATTTTTATTTTTATGGTTATTGGAGGACAAGGTTATCCTTATATTTTGGTGATATTTTCAATGGCTGAGAGGAAAAGGTTGTCCTTAGATTTGGTGATATTGTACTGGTTGGAAGGGTTGGTTTAACCCTTAGTATTTTTGAATTTGATATTGTTACAAGTACAAAAATATTGTGTCTCATGTGTGTTGATGATTCATCTCTGATCCTTTGTGTTTTTGCTGCATGTAATTTCAATCAATAATTTTTAGTGTAAATTTTTCAGTGATAATAGCTAGGATTTTACCGTTAGATCACTAGGAAGAAATTTTCATATCTGAAAATTAGTCACATAGAGTTGCATGTGAAAATTGACATGGTTTCAGAGCTTGGGATTTAAATAGAAGGGGATCATCTTTGAGGCACATAGTTTCTACATTTGGTTTCATATTTCTTATTTTGTTCTCAGCAAGTTGAGATGGTGAACACATTGAAGCTTGAGGACGGGTTGGAAGGAGAAACAAACTTTCAATAATGGAATTTTAGGATTCTCTTTCTATTGGAAGATAATGACCTCAAGGAGTATGTTTAGAGTGTGGTTGTAGATCCTACCGATCCACGGGAGTAGGAAACTCACAAGAAGAAGGAAGTGAAGGACAAGCAGGTGTTTCTAGAATCCGTGAAGGATCACTTGATTCCTCACCTTGTTGAGAATACATCTGCCAAGGATATGTATGATGCTCCAGTAGGTATATACCAGAATGGGAATACATGCAAAAATTTGCATTTGAAGCATCAACTTAAAGTTGTTAGGATTTACAGTGAGGACATGGTTGTGAAATATCTTATGAATATTACATAGATCTGATATCAACTTATGGAAATCGATGGTGAGGTGGAGGATGTTGAGTTGGTGAATGTGGCATTGAGAGTTCTTGCCAGGTCTTGGGAACCATTTATGCATGGGATATGTGCATGGGACAAGTTACAAGACTTTGACATAATGTGGATTGATTGTGTCTAGGACGGTACATGGTTGGTGTCCAGGGATGATATGGATGGTATGGTGAAGAGTATCAATGATGAGAACCATGCCCTTGCATCCCACACTAGGAAGGGAAGAAGAGTTTATCTAGGAAGGAGAGGTTCTTGTGGGAGAATGGATTCTTCGAAGAGACAACCATATCCATAACCAAGGTGAAGGAAGGATATTAGTAAAATCATATGTTTTGAGTGTCATGACTTTGGGCACTATGATTCATAGTATCCACACCGGAGAGGAAGGGGAAGAAGACAATAGGAATCAATGACATAGGTTGATGAGGTTTCATATAGGTTATAAAGGAAGATCTTTTTGGTCTCCTCCCTTTCAGTTATAGGTTCTAGTAGAGGGACTTGGTTGGTGGATAAAGGAGCATCTTACCATATGACAGGTACTAGAGAGTTATTTGACAACTTCACATAAACTAACTCAGACTTGTGTGTAGAGCTTGATATGGGAACCAAACATGCAGTACAAGGATATGGTATGGTATCATTCAAGATATATTTGGGAGAGGTGATGAGATTTTCTAATGTGTTAGGGGTGCCAGAGCTCAGGAGGAGTGTTCTCTTAGTCTCGGAGATTGAGAAGAAGGGATACCACATATTTTTTCGAGAAAGATAGGTGTTGTTTGTGCTCAGACGATCTAGCTTCATATCAGCAATGGTTCTTGGAGTTAGAAGCGGAAACCTATTTAGGCTAAGGGGATAGCCTATGCATGTTGTGACTAGTAGGAGAAGAGACACATATGAGGAGGAGCAGGTGGCTCCATCATTGGCGAGGCAGGTGGCCCCACCAGTAGCATAGGTGAAGAGGAAGAATGTAGCTCCATCATTGATGATGCAATTAGCCTCACCAATGGTGTCAGCTCAAAGGGAGCCATAGTTCATAGGGAGTCATCCCTTAGGATCCAATAGGGAGGAGCATCCTCCCAAGATTGTTCACAGGATATTAGACTTCATAGGAGATTAACAGGTTCATAAGGAGAAAATGGCTCCAGAGATTGTACAGACTTAGAGGGAGTCAGGAGACTCATAGGGAGTCAGGAGACTCAAAGGGAGTCTAACTTTAGAGGGAGTCAAGAGGAATATAGAGAGAGTCAGTCATTCAGAAGGATTTCCCCCTTAGAATTTGGTGGGAGAGGGGAATCTTCCAAGACTAAAAGACATGTTTCATGGATTGAGGAGGCCATATGGGAGGTTCAAGAATTAGAGGAAGGAGGATTCTAGGGTATGTGAGACCTCCATAGAGGATCCATTTGATTTGGTAGGTTTTTCTACAGCGACAGAGGAGGAAGCCAGCCAGGAATAATGGGGATTAGTATATGCTTCAATCATAGAGGGAGCAGGAAGTGAGGCAGATTGGACAACATTTTTAACATTAGTGACCAAGATTGCGACTAGTTGGGAGGAATCGAGAGAAGGATTTACTTCGATAGCAGCCAATCAGGGGGATCCATTCATCATAGTGATAGAGGGAATAAACATTCAGGAGGAATGCAGTGCAGCTATGGGAGCAGATGTAGTACATAAGACATAGTCACTCCCAATATGTGAGAGAGAGCTACTTCTAGTATTAGGTACATCCAGATGTTGGATGATGGGATACCTCCCTTGATAAGAGGGAGTGTTAATTTTTTTTATCTTCAAGAGGTATTCCCACAAGATGTCAAGGTGTCATGAATGTGAAAATTTTTGTTGGCATGAGATTAGCCTTTTGTTTCAATGAAATTGGCCCCAAAATGAGGCCAAGCCCTCATGGGCAAGTTAATGGGATTTTTGGGCTTATGATGGGATGTCACACCCATAAATAGGAATAAAATATTTTAATTAATTTTTGAGTTTAGAAGGGGTGCCTAAGCTCACTCATTGGACTTGTATATAAAGGAGAGAGGTCATTGTGACATTTTATCATCGTGGAAGTGTTGAGTCCCTATTTTGACATAGATAATGCCCTATCTTACCCTGTATATAAGCCCTTTTTGCCTTTGTTATAAGCCTATACTGAACTATTCCCTCCCAAAACACATACCTAATAGCTATGTTCTTGTTCCCAAGAGGTAATTGATGATTTAAAGCATGTTTGTTTAACTTTCTTAAATTAATTCGATTAAAGTGTTTTTTTTTGTATAGTCCTAATGGTTTGATTTATGAGCAGTCTATCCGGCACTACCAAACACCATGAAATCCGGTACCAAATCCATTTTGGTACCCAAGGAAGTCTTGATCCGGTACTAAATCCAATCCGATGCCAAGTCATGCGTTATTTTGGTACTACCTTCTTTGCATCTATTCTGGTACTACCTGCTCTATTCTAGTACCAGACTCGCGACTGTGTGCAATCCGGTACCAGAACCTCTATTTCCAGAATGCGCCAGTTGGACCAGAATGATGGTGAAGATTTCAAGAAGACGGTTGAATAGAAGCTCCCAAATTAGTTTTCAAGTTGCAAGAGACTCCATCGCTCATGCACTTCGTGTCATGAGGATGGAGTTGATTCCTAAAAATTCGATGTAAACCTTAATTGTAAAATTTCTCAAACTGTTTAATGCATATCCATGGATATTGATAGTATCATCTTACCTTATATAAGGAATGATGTATATATGATAGCTAGTGATAATAGCGAATATAACGAAGTATACTGTAAAAACCAGACGATACTTATCGTTTTTATGTATGAAGTAAAAGACTGTTGATCCAATTTACCAGTTGAATTAATACATAAGATCTTTTATGTCAATTCTTGAATGTGAGTGAAAAGATTTAGTCTGTTACTTTCTTAAGAGGTTCCTTGTTGTTTTGGCAAGGGCCCACCGCCCCAACTAAGGTAAACCTCCTAGTGTACATTTTGTGTGTTTGTGTGGATATTTTACAGTAGCGTGTGCATGATTGATCTTTAATTTATTTTTGGAATCCAACATTGAGTCAATTGTTTTGGATTAGTATGAATAAGTAGGTGTTAGATCGAATAGACATTCCATTCTCATATGTTGAAGATAGTCATTTAATGATTTGAAGTGTGGAATTGATATCTTGAGTTTATGATTACAGTAGATTTAGTATATCAAGGGACCAGAAGACTTTATATCTCATCTTCATGCTCTGTAATAAAGTCTTTTCAGTTATACTGAATACCCCTTGTGTTGGTTTGATTGAATTACATGAAGCTGAAGTTGGTTTTGATTTCGAGAGTGGTTGGAGTTAATTGTTTTAATTGCTATAGGAGACAAGCTTCTTAAAGTTCATCCCTTTAATTCAAGAGCCTGAAACGAACAGACTTGTTTCTTTAGGAAAACATCTCTTTGATTAGTTGTTTGTTTAAGTTTCATTATCAGTTTTCTCTTCTAAGTTCAGAGATATTTGAAGTATTTAGAAATCTTAGAAACAGAGTTTTTATGTTATTAATTATTTCCTATATGCAATAGACTTAGGTAGGTTACCTGTTCTTGACACATATATTGTAACGACTCTTTCCATTACGAATCCCAGATTGACATTTAAATGAGTGTAATATATACATTGAACATATTTATGCACCAACATTTTGGCACTGTTGTCAGGGATTTGTGAACGGTAATAGGTAGCATTTTGAATTTTTTATTGGTTTGATGAAGTATTGGATTGGATTTGAGGATAATCTGAGGGCAGATAGAAGACGGTAAGATGAAGGGTAAGAACCTGTGCATCCACTTTGGTGGGGTTGCTCCAAAGTCAGGTTTTCCTCCTACCTTTAATTAGGAATCTGTGTTTTTCATTCATTTCATTTAAAATTCTTTTATGAGTAGGTATAGGGATAATAAAGGTAGATTTATTGCTCCTAAAATCTCAGAAAAGATAGAAAAGAAAACAACAACAAAAAACCCACCCTTATACTAATTCATCGAAAATTCGTGCAGGAAAAATTCTCAGAGGAGAGAGCTCAAAGGCAGCAATTGCAACAATAGAAAAGGGCACTAAATATGAAGCCATTGTTCATATTGAAGGAATAAGACAACAAGAAAGAGAGGAAGCACTGGTGACCCCATCCAAAGGACAAACTGGAAAAGAAGCAGAGGTAGTAATAGAAGACGTTGCATCTGATGTTGGAAGGCCACACAAAACCTCGGAACAACTAGAGATACTAGGTAACCTAGTGGTGGAACCATCACTCAGTTGATAAAATTCACCACCTCCCTACAGGTTACTTGGAAACATGGCAGAAGAAGAGGGAAACATAGCTAATGAAACAGAGACATTTGGATTCCCCATACTAGATATTGCTAAAGACGTTGCTATGAAGAACATTCCATTATCTTCACTTCCTCATTTCTGAGGTATGTCAACAGAAGACCCTGACTCATTTTTATTTGAATTTGACATATTGTGTAGGAGCTATAACTACACAGATAATGCTCAAAAATTAAAACTTTTCCCAGCTACACTAAAAGATCTGGCACTAAGGTGGTTCATGAGCTTAGGGGAACACACCATTTTGTCTTGGGATGGTATGAAGGAGACCTTCCTCCAGAAATACCAAGATTATTGCAGACCTAGGGATGCTAGGAATGATATATTCAAAATGCAGCAATCTGAAGAAGAAAGCTTAGAAGACTACCTAGAAAGATTTTTATACAATTATAAAAAGACTAAGCAGTTTTCCTTAGATACATCTACAGTTAGGACTGTCTTTCTAAAGGGTGTGAGGGATGATTGCATTGAAGTGTTAAACCTCATGAGTTATGGGGACGTATACCAAAATCCATTTGCAGACATAGTAGAGTATTGTAAAAGATACTCTCGTAGTCAAGATAAAACAGGGAAAAGTATAAGGGACCCTACCAATAGAATTGTTAAACCCACATCCGGAGGTGTCACTAGGATTGAATTGGGAAATCTATTAGAAAAATTTAAAATAGATACCCTAACACCATCAATTCCCAACTAGATACCATGAAAATTAAAAGAAAACAAGAGGAAGAAAATGTTGCGTTAGCAATTTTCTGTCATCAATGTAGGAGGAAACACCTTGAAAAGGAATGTCCCCTTAATGTTATTGAAATATGTGGTCTCTGTACAGAGGACCATCCTACTAGCAAATTCCCTTCTCTTCCCGGACTCAAGGCCATGTTTAAGGGAGGAGGATAACCTTAGACATCCTACCCCCCTAGGATACCATGGAGGCAACAAAATCCCAGCATGTTTGCAGACCCAATTACACAATACCCCCAACAGCAATGGGTACCCCCCCGTGTCTTATCCTCAATGGTCGACACAAACCCAACCTTGGTAACAAGGATGGAGAGGACCTATATATGGGAATGTTCCCTTCCAACCAACAAATTTTCCCACCTATCCACAATATCCTTCGAATATTTCACAACTTCTCCCAGGATTTAACCCCCCTGCTCTTCTTCCACCCCCACAATTACAACAACAACTCGCACTACCTGTGAATCCAAATATGCAGCAACCAATGCAAGTTGCACCCATCCAAAACCCTCCTTGACCTACTCCTATCCCTGCACAACCTATCCCTAACCCAAATAACAGACTGACACAACCTATACAAAACGTTGAAATACAAACCTTCCCTACATATGTAATAACACCAGCTCCATTTAATGGAATTGAATTAAGATTAGGAAGGGTTGTAAACAAAACAAATCCCACTATGGTCATTCAAGAAGAACAAGTGCATAATCACACAAATAAATAAGAACAAATAGATGTCCAAACAGTTCAAAGAGAATAAAAGATGACTAATCCATTGAATGAAGAAAGAAACACTCCAGTACAACAAGAAAATCCTTCTCCCAACTCCCTTGTAGCAGAAAAACCTCATAAAATGAATCCCCCTTACCCAGAAAGGTTGCTCGTAAAGAAAACTGACGAACCTCTAGAACATAATCTAGAGACTGAACTCTGGAACATATGTGTAAATATCCCACTACTACAAGCCATTAAAGACATACCTATCTATGCTAAAATTGTAAGGGACCTTTTCATTAAAAATATAGGGAGAAATAGGAAGGAACCTCATGTCATACAGGTGGTAGGGAAGTTATCCGAATTTATAACAGAAATTCCATCTAAGTATAGTGATCCAGGGAACCCAGTGGTAACCATAGAAATCAATGGTGTTGCCTTTCCTAACACATTGATTGATCTAGGGGCAGCAATAAATGTGATGTTAGTAAACACTATGAAAACACTACAACTAGATCACCTAAGAGCAACACAAACTTTGCTAGATCTTGCAGATAAATTAGACATCACCCCAACAAGAAGTTTAGATGATATAACAATGACATTGGCCTCTTGGGAATACCCTGTGGATTTCTTAGTAATCCATCCCAAATCCCCCAAACCAGGACACCCAATGGTACTCATCCGACCTTGGTTGGCCACTGCTGATGCATTCATCATGTTAGGACCCTATAATTTATAGGGAAATCAATATTCTAACTGTCATCTATTTCAATCATTACGCTTTTGCTCACGATGCACAACAAAGATGTAAAAGCGGCAAAAATATCTCAATTCACCTCAGTTGTTATCACACAGGAGTTTTTGTTTTCGATCGTTAAAGAGTAGAGTCTCATGTTATGTTAGCTACCGAAAGAGAGAGCTTTCGGTCGCTTAGAACCCAATTTTTGTGTACCCCTAGCCAACGAAATCCTGTAGCTAGATTAAAAAATGGCTCTCTGATCTTCATATTCATCATCTTGGTCTTTGTATTTCTATCATTTCTTAGGCATTCTAGAATTTTTCCGAGTTTTCTAGCCCGTGGACACATCATGGGGTAGATTCTTTAGTTTTCAATGCATTTTATGGTTTTCGAGCTTCTTCCCTAAATTTGGGTTTTGTTTTATGTGTTTTTCATCAAAACTTAGCCCGGAGCCCAAGTTTACGCTCCCTCTCCGTGCTCCAGCACCTGCACAAGACCACAACATGATCTTAGTAAGTGCCTAGCGAGCCACGTAGGGCCAAAGTTCCACTAAGTCTAGGGGCCAATCTCCAAGTCCACGAGCCGAAACAAGCCAACCAAGCACCATTTCACAATCCAGCGCCCAACTTTCAAAGATACTTATCATTTTCTATTACACAATATTTGGTGATGAGGGGATTGGCAGCCCAGCGCATGCAACGTGGTTTCTTGACAGGCGGTGGTAGATGATCGTATTTGTGCTTATATTATTGTTGGAGCACCTCATCGAGGAGCAGAAGTTGGTTCGGTAGAAGCCGTTCTAAATTATCTTTTTGTAAAGGTTATTGCATATGTATACAAGTGATCGACGTTTTCCTGACCAAATAATTGACCTGATTAATGAAATATTTCTCGAGTGTGCCTTCTCCATGCATAGCTTCTTGAAGAAGATAGAGAGCTCGGTATAGCACTTAGACAAAGAGAGAATCTATTCAAAGCATGGCCTTTGGCAAGCCGTAGTTTTTATGGAGATGTTTATTACTAGAGGTTAAAGCTCATTAATCATCGTGGATAGTGAGACTGCCAAAATTCTCTGAGCATTATTAGGGGGTCTCGATGCCCCTAAAATTATGCAGATTGCTTTGAAATGTAGAGTTACAAAGACACAGTTAAAATTAAATGTTGATATTCGCCATTTAACCATAGAAGGATTTTCCACCACACATTCCATTACCAAATAGTGCTTTGGCAGCCAACTCACAGTTCCAAGGAGTCCAATGACTTCTACTTGAAGAATCTGAGAATGACAAGTGCCCGAACCTAAAGGAAAAATTTATTAAGGCTGCATGGTAAAATTAAACATCCCATGGAGGATATTCCAAATCAATTTGGTGGAGATGGGGTCGTTCAATCCCACGATTTTAGGATCACTAGGTTTTAAGGAGCATAGCCAGACAACCTTTAAGCATCTCGTCGATAGATGGCAGAGGCATTTAAATGAGTCAATCAGCGATCAAAGGGATTTGTCTGATTTGTTAAGAAGGAGCACAAGACATTTGGCAACGAACAAAATATTAAGCTTATACACAGTTTTTGATCTATTACACTTGTCATCAATTTTATGAAGCAGTCACAGGTGGCAGCGCAATTCTAGGCTCTAAAGGAAAAAACTCAGCAAATATAAATCAGTTCCATATTTCAAGGCATAAACATAACAATCAAAGCATAAAATCAGGCATCTTCCAAGTAGGAACTTATCCAAGTGGAAGATGACAGTTTCAATCATTCCCAGTCTAAGAAGATTCGACTCCAACAAATCTCCAAGAATCCGAGCTTTAACGATTTATTTTTGGTATTCTTTGTTTTGATTCGGTTAGAATTTATTGGCCAGCGAATAAATGAGTAGAGGGATTGTTTCATTTATAAAAAAGGCAGTGATGTTGTAATAGGGGGGGTTCGACGTGAGAGAAAGTAGTTTTCTTTGTTGGACTATGGGCTTTGCCATTCCAGAAAGCGTTTTTTTGTAATCTTGAAATGATCGATCAGTAATAGGCAAGTTGTTGACAGGATTCTTGTGTCGAGGTGTTGGTGGCGTTTCTTTTCTCTGTTACATGTTTTTCCAGTTATCATTTCATTTGTTTTCAAATTCTTATTTTCAAAGGACAGTAATAGAGCAAAATTTATTGGTGAAATACTCTACATCTGATCTTTTGGTAATATTTATGTTTCTCTTCTAAAAACTCAATTTAGGAATTTTTAAATGCTCCTTTGCTTGACTTTTTCTCCTCTACTTTTTCCTCATTTGACACCATTAAAACTTGATTCAATCCAACATTTCCACTACCTTTCCCTATGTAAGAGATTTTTCTAGATCTGAGAGTGAGTCATATGTTCAGCACAGACCCCATAGCCCAATGGTGATCTGAGCAACTTGTCAACCAAACCCTCATCTAAATATTTCAAAAACCACAACCCCATACTTTCATAGCTATCCTAACATCTATCCCATACAAACGAAGTTAAATCGAATAGAGAGAGCCCTCTCTAAGTCTTGGAGGGCTAGATCCAAGACTCCAAGCGGTTGAAACAGTTCCCTCCGTCAATTTCTTCTTCAGTCGAGAAATTACAGAGTGTTAACATTTTGGCGACTCCACTGGGGAACGAGCTTTCAAGTTCTCCAAGAAAATATATCAAGTTCATATTTGACTTCTGATGGTGAACAGAAGCCAAACACAGGAAGTTTGTACCATTCACCTGGATACTCCATTGTTCAAGATCCCAAGCTTCAAAGTTCACAAGCGACTTCACTGCCGAAGAATCCAGATTTTAGAGCATTGATGATGATTCAAGATGACAGGGTATGTGGAAAATCCTATATCTTGTGAAGCTATAAAAGAATTCAGGGATGAATTAGCATATTTTCAAATTGATAAAGTTTTGTTAACAACCGTGTTTCACTGCTGGAAATCAAGAAACTTTTCTCTCGAAGTTAAAATTTGTGTTCTCGAGTTGTTTGCTGAAAGACTTGAAAAGGATATTGAACTCTTGAATACCCAGATTCAGTCCTACAGTTTCCAACATCCAAAACAGTTTTTTGAAAATCTTCAATCTCCAAAACCAAAGGAGATTGTATTACCTGTTGATGTGCAGATTGATGGTGATTATGTTTTCAAGTACAAGACTGAAGTTGTAGTTGCAGGGTTTGATTTTGAGGATGCAACTAATCAACTAGTCATTGAAGATCTAGAAGCAAATATCATGCATCATCCTTTAATTGATCCTATAGCGGATTACATGGAGGTTCATGTTAGCTTGAGTTTTCAAACATGTATTCTCTATAAAGACCAAATATGTCAACAGTTTCCATTTCATATTATGAGGACACATGATCAAGGTATACTTAGAATTTCACTGACAAACAATCAAGTTGTCCATTTGTTTTTGCAGCTACTTGACTGGCTTCATTGGCATTTATGGATTACGTGATGCAGCTAAATTATCAAGCAGATTAGGGTAGGTAGATGAGTGAAAATAAGTTCAGTACTCTGAGCATCTTTCTAGTTTCAGTTTCAGATTGCTTTTTAGTTTTTCAGTTCAAGTGTGATCCAGACTCCAGTTTGCAGAGAGTTTTGATTTCAGTTCAAGATTTTCAGTTACCAGCAATTTTGTAGCAGATCAGGTTGCACATTGGGGAACAACCCACTGGATAAGGCATTGATTATCAAGTTCCCAGAGTTCAGCGGTTCTAGACATCTCCCTCAGAGCCATCTTCCCTAGGTGGAGCCTATGTTAGGACCCTATAATTTATAGGGAAAACAATATTTTGACTGTCATCTATTTCAGGCATTACGCTTTTGCTCACAACGCACAACAAAGATGTAAAAGCAGCAGAAATCTCTCAATTCACCTCAGTTGTTATCACACAGAGTTTTTGTTTTCATTCGTTAAAGAGTAGAGTCTCATGTTATGTTAGCTACCAAAAGAGAGAGCTTTTGGTCGCTTAGAACCCAATTTTTGTCTACCCCTAGCGACCAAAAGCCTGTAGCTAGATTAAAAAATGGCTCTCTGATCTTCATATTCATCATCCTGGCCTTTTTATTTCTGTCATTTCTCAGGCGTTCTAGAATTTTTCCGAGTTTTCTAGCCCGTGGACACATCATGGGGCAGATTCTTTAGTTTTCAATGCATTTTATGGTTTTCGAGCTTCTGCCCTAAATTTGGGTTTTGTTTTATATGTTTTTCATCAAAATTTAGCCCGGAGGCCAATTTTACGCTCCCACTCCGTGCTCCAGCACCTGCACAAGACCACAACATGATCTTAGTAAGTGCCTAGCGAGCCACGCAGGGCCAAAGTTTCACTAAGTCTAGGGGCCAATATCCAAGTCCACGAGCCGAACCAAGACAACCAAGCACCATTTCACAAGCCAGCGCCAAAGCACAAGCGCCCAAATTTCAAATATACTTATCATTTTCTATTACACGAGATTTGGTGATGAGGGGATTGGCAGCCCAACTCATGCAACGTGGTTTCTTGACAGGCGGTGGTAGACGATCGTATATGTGCTTATATTGTTGTTGGAGCACCTCATCGAGGAGCAGAAGTTTGTTCGGTAGAAGCCGTTCTAAATTATCTTACTGTAAAGGTTGTTGCATATGTATACAAGTGATCGACGTTTTCCTGACCAAATAATTGACCTGATTAATGAAACAGTTCTCGAGTGCACCTTCTCCATGCATAGCTGCTTGAAGAAGATAGAGATATCGGTATAGCATTTAGACAAAGAGATAATCTATTCAAAGCATGGCCTTTGTCAAGCCATAGTTTTTATGGAGATGTTTATTACTAGAGATTAAAGCTCATTAATCATCGTGGATAGTGAGACTGCCAAAATTCTCTGAGCATTATTAGGTGGTCTCGATGCCCCTGAAATTATGTAGATCGCTTTGAAATGCAGAGTTACAAAGACACAGTTAAAATTAAATGTTTATATTCACCCTTTAACCATAGAAGGATTTTCCACCACACGTTCCATTACCAAACAGTTCTTTGGCAGCCAACTCACAGTTCCAAGGAGCCCAATGACTTCTACTTGAAGAATCTGAGAATGACAAGTGCCCGAACCTAAAGGCAAAATTTATTGAGGTTGCATGGTAAAATTAAATAGCCCGAGGAGGAGATTCCAAATCAATTTGGTGGAGATGGGGTCGTTCAATCCCATGATTTCAGGATCACCAGGTTTTAAGGAGCATAGCCAGGCAGCCTTTAAGCATCTCGTCGATAGATGGCAGAGGCATTTAAATGAGCAGATCAGCGATCAAAGGGATTTTTCTGAGTTGTTAAGAAGGAGCACGAGACATTTTGCAGCGAACAAAATATTAATCTTATATACAGTTGTCGATCTATTACACTTGTCATCAATTTTATGAAGCAGTCACAGGTGGCAGACCAATTCCAGGCTCTAAAGGAAAAAACTCGGCAAATAAAAATCAGTTCCAGATTTCAAGGCATAAACTTAACAATCAAAGCATAAAATAAGGCATCTTCCAAGCAGGAACTTATCCAAGTGGCAGATGACAGTTTCAAGCATTCCCAGTCTAAGAAGATTCGACTCCAACAAATCTCCAACAATCTGAGCTTTAACGATTTATTTTTGGTATTCTTTGTTTTGATTCGGTTAGAATTTATTGGCCAGCGAATAAATGAGTAGAGGGACTGTTTCATTTATAAAAAAGGCAGTGATGTTGTAATAGGAGGGGTTCAACCTGAGAGAAAGTAGTTTTCTTTGTTGGACTATGGGCTTTGCCATTCCAGAAATCTTTTTTTTGTAATCTCGAAATGATCGATCAGTAATAGGCAAGTTGTTGACAGGATTCTTGTGTCGAGGTGTTGGTGGCGTTTCTTTTCTCTGTTACGTGTTTTTCCAGTTATCATTTCATTTGTTTTCAAATTATTATTGTCAAAGGATAGTAATAGAGCAGAATTTATTGGTGAAATACTCTGCATCTGATCTTTTGGTAATCTTTATGTTTCTCTTCTAAAAACTCAGTTTAGGAATTCTTAAATGCTCCTTTTCTTGACTTTTTCTCCTCTACTTTTTCCTCATTTGACTCCATTAAAACTTGATTCAATCCAACATTTCCACTACCTTGCCCTGTGTAAGAGATTTTTCTAGATCTGAGAGTGAGTCATATATTCAACACAGACCCCATAGCCCAATGGTGATCTGAGTAACTTGTCAACCAAACCCTCATCTAAATATTTCAACTACCACAACCCCATACTTTCATAGCTAGCCTAACATCTATCCCATACAAATGAAGTTAAATTGAATAGAGAGAGCCCTCTCTGAGTCTTGGAGGGATATATCCAAGACTCCAAGCGGTTGAAACAGTTACCTCCGTCAATTTCTTCTCCAACCGATAAATTACAAAGTGTTAACACATCAGTTGTCGATCTGGAGAAATGACAATTTCCAATGGCACTCAAAGTCAGAAACTTATCCTTTTTTCCCCCACCCAACCAGCCACTGAAGTTCCTCTCTGGTTGGAGAATCCCTATGGGGAGGAGGACTATACTCAGCCCTTGTTGACACTTGAACAAGTAAAAGGAGTACAAGAGCACTCTGAAGAACAAATCATAAGTCTATTCTTAGCTTCTTCGGCATGCATTGACTATCCCCAATCTTTCCCTAACTACACACACATCTTTAGCCCTGAATTTCAATAATTGTGGCACCCTTCCACTTCTACAATACCCATTGTTTCACAAGTAGAGGAAGGGAAGGAATTAGTTGTTCAATCTATTGAAATCAGTCCTGGAAAGTCCTTATATATCAATGCCAACCTAGAAATAGATTAGAAACAAAAGTTGATACAAGTGATTCAAGGGTAATCTGATGCGTTTGCATGGGATTACTCTGACATAAAAGGGATCCACCCAGACACCTGTATGCATCATATTTACACTAACGATCAGATCAGGCATGTCAGGCATCCCTAAAGAAGAATGAACCCAGCCTTGAAAGATATAGTAAAAGAAGAACTCCAAAAACTCCTACAAGCCAATTTCATTTACCCTATATCAGATAGCAAGTGGGTCTCCCCATTAGTTATTGTACCAAAGAAAAACGGGAAATGGAGGATTTGTGTGGACTTTCGAGAATTAAACAAGACCACCTATAGGGACTACTTCCCTTTTCCTTTCAAAGATCAGGTCTTAGACACTTTATCTGGGAAGAGGTATTTTTCTTTCCTGGATGGGTTTAGTGGTTACAACTAAATACAAATTTCACCAGAAGATCAGGATAAGACCACATTCACTTGTCCTTGGGGAACCTATGCCTATAGGGTTCTCCCCTTTGGGTTATGTAATGCCCCTTCTACCTTTCAAAGGGATGTCTTGGATATTTTCTCTGATTTAACCAACGATTGTGTGGAAGTCTACATGGATGACTTCATAGTTTATGGGGATGATTTCCAATAGGCATTGGATAATTTGAAAAAGGTATTGGTTGGGTGTAAAGAGACCAACCTCTCACTCAATCATGAAAAATCAAGAATGTTGCTCACTGAAGGAATTGTTCTAGGTCACCACATCTCCGGTACAGGAATAAGAGTGGACCCTGCCAAGATCGACATTATTTCCCGAATCAAGATCCCTGGCTCACAAAAGGAAATCAAAAGTTTATTAGGTCATGCTGGCTACTATAGGAGGTTTATTCAAAATTTTACAAACCTAGTTTCCCCCCTTTTCAAACTGCTAACAAAAGATGTTGAATTATGTTGTGATGAGCAATGCCAAATCTCCTTTGAAATCTTAAAAACAAAACTTTCAAGTGTCCCTACTTTGAGAGGTCCAAACTGGTCTCTTCCTTTCCATATTTTCATAAATGCCTTAGATACCACTTTGGGAGTTGTATTAGGACAAAGGGAAGGACAGATTCCTTATGCTATATACTTTGTTAGCAAGAACCTCTCACCTGTTGAAGCAAACTATACTGTCACAGAAAAAGAATTTTTATCAGTAGTACATGCCATCAACAAGTTTAGACACTATATAACAAGATACAAAGTTTTTGTGCACACAGACCACTCAGCTATCATATTTCTAATGAAAAAACCTGTTACAAATGCTAGAGTGACTAGATGGTTGTTGTTACTACAAGAATTCATTATCACTATCATAGATAGGCCTGGAAGAGACAACTTTGTTGTTGATTTATTGTCTAGACTTATTCATACAGGTGACAGTACTCTAGTAGATGATAATTTTCCGAATGAGAATTTATTTTCCATTTCTACTTTCACCCCTTGGTATGCAGACGTAGCCAACTATCTGGTAACCGAAAAGTTGCCTCAAATCATGACATCCAGAGAAAAAAAAAGAATTATTCAACTAAGTGCCAATTATATGTGGCATGAGGATACCCTATACCGAACTAGACCTGATTTGGTAATCAGAAGATGTGTCTGGGAAAACGAAATGTAGGATATCTTCAGAGCTTTCCATGATGGCCCATGTGGAGGCCATTTTTTTGACAAAAGGATAGCTTACAAAATCCTGCAGTCTGGCTATTATTGGACAACCATCTTCAAGGATGCAAATAAATACATGGCCAGCTGCGATGATTTCCAAAGAATGGAAAAACCTACAGCAGTCGACGAAATGCCACTCCAAGCCCAAGTAGTAATCAAACCCTTTGAAAAATGGGCCTTATATTTTGTAGGACATATCAATCCCATGTAACATATTAGTAAAAGTACATATTAGTTTTCACAGACTATGTAACAAAATGGGTAGAAGCCAAGGCTTTGTATTCAGCCAATGAACAATCTGTTGTAGACTTTCTCTTTGAGGAAATTTTCACTCGTTTTGGGGTACCTTGAGAAATAGCCACTGACCAAGGGACACAATTCACCTCAAATTTGGTCAAGGCTCTTACCAAAAAATACAAGATCAAACACAAAAATTCTTCACCCTATCACCCCCAAGACAATGGCCAAGTGGAATCGACCAACAAAGTGATAGAGGCCATCCTCACTAACACTATTCAGTTGCATCACAAAGACTGGGTTGATAGGTTGCCTGAGGCCTTGTGGGCCTACAGGAAATCTTGGAGAAATACAACAGGCCATACACCTTATGAGTTGGTGTATGGGAAACAGGTACTACTGCCCATAGAGTTTCAGGTAAAGACCTTCAGAACTGCCATGCAATTAGGAATGGACCTAAACGAAGCTCAAAAACAGAGGCTATTACAACTAAATGAGCTTGATGAGATAAGACAAGATGCTCTACAAAGAACCACCCTAATACAAGAGAAAAGGACCAAATGGCACGACAAGTACATTAAAAAGAAGTCCTTATATCCAGGTGATTGGGCCCTCCTATATGATAGCAGATTCAAAAAATTTAAAGGTAAATTGTCTACTAGATGGATGGGACCCTATGAGGTGGATACAGTTTATGACAATGGTTCAGTAAGGATAAATGCCATTGATGAAAATCAAACTCCCCTTGTTGTAAATGGGCATCGACTAAAATTTTATCACAAACCTCTGTCAAAGGAGGATTTTGTCAAAAATGTTCTTCAGACTTCCGAAATGCAACTGATAAGCAAGAGGGTTTCTCCTCCTGCTGACCTACCATAGTAAGTTCAATTGTATAAATTCATTTTTTGTACATAGGTGTGTCATGAGATGGAGTTTTTATTTATTTTTTATATAACTAACAAAAGCAAAAGAACAAAAAATTGGGTGGTGTTCCCATGTAGATAAACAAATAAGGAGGACAGCTACCAGAGAGAATCTTCTTTAATTTTTTTCAGAATCTTTAAAATTGAAAATACCAGTGAGAAGGAACTAGATCGGGCTCGATAAAAATCCACAGGACAGTATAGAGAGTCTTCTTTAAGTTTTTCAGACTCTTTAAAATTGAAAATACCGGCGAGCGGGAACTGACCTGGGCTCGATAAAAATCCACGGGACAGTATAGAGAGTTTCCATTAAGTTTTTCAGACTCTGTAAAATTGAAAATATCAGCGAGCATTAACTAATATGGGCTCGATAAAAATCCACAGAAAAGTAGTAGTTAGGATTATTATTGTTATTGAAATAAAAGAGGAAATGCCAGCAGAAGCGTGATCACCTTGGTTTCAAAAGAAAAGAGGTTTTGTCATCTCAGTCATTGGTCATTATAGAATACCCTCATGTTACAAAGATTTCTTGCATCATTCCTCTACAAACTTTGGAAACTACATGGTTCTTCAGTCAAATTTGATCACATAACACTAGTTCTTCCTACAAATCATTGCCGCCAGAATCTGTGTCAAAGATTTTTTTTTCAAGCACCAGAAAAATGTTCATTTCTTTGTTTATCTGGAATCAATGATCACCTCTACGTTCATCTGGTACCAAGGGCCACCCCTGTACCAAATCATCTCATTGTGCCTATTCGGTACCGGATCCTATCTCGTATAAAAGAAGGGACCCTGCGTTATTCCGGTACTAATCACAAATTCTACACACAGGTGATCTGGTACTCAGAAAAACCGACACTCGGGTAATCCGATACTCAGATGATCATGTACTAATTACAAATTCCACACACAGGTGATCTGGTACTTAGAAAAAAGACCGACACTCGAGTAATTCGGTACTTAGATGATCCAGTACTGGTAAGAATGTGACGAGTAACTTTCATCATGTTTCCAAGTTGTTGTCCAATTATTAGTGCTAGGACATACAGATTCAACATTTTTTTCGTGTTATTTAAAGGAATTAGACTAAATATGCATTTAGAACATCCGATTGCTCTCGGATCATGACATACCCCTGTTTTGTCATGAATCTTTGTAAAATCCTCGACCATGCTTCCGTAAAGAGAAAATGTCCTACGAAATATCAAGAGTGCAAGGTCATGATGTCTTTTACCGGATCAAACTCATACTCCCTCTATCTATCCAGTAAATAAACCCCATAAACTTATGATTCGTTATCTTACTATATGAAACGACATGAACCATGAATCACAGCATATCGAGTAATGATCCTAGCTGATTTCATATACATGAGTCCCGATCATAACGACCACATCCTTCCATGAATATCGTTTGACACCAAGATTCCCACAAATCCATAAATCGTTAGTGGATCCGACCTACCTCACCATATCATCATGATTATCGACATGATCGTTGTAATCTACACTTCCATTCATAAACGCTTTCTGGATGGATCTACCATCCAGATGAGCGTTATTTATCATTGTTGTCACACCATCTACAAACACCCTATGCCTTTGTATCCCTTGCATATTTTTCCCATCTGATACTCTATCGTAACCTACGTTTATCCGGTACTCAACCCTCGGCCCTCTTTCTGTGCTTCATCCACCCGAGATAATTGTTTAAGCTAGCATGGGGGTCGACAGGCATGAGCCCATATTTCAAATATACAAAGAAACAGCAGAATATCAGGCTCGCAAGAAAAAATATGAATAGGCAGGGTGGGTGCCATTCTTGGAGAAATTTAAAGGTCATCATGAGGTAATTTCTCTCGTCTTTGCGTAGACATATAATGGAGAAAACGTGTAGTTTGGGGACATGAAGTTAACAATTACAAAATCCACTATAGCAGAAGCTATGGGTCTCCCGATGGCAGGAGAAAAATACTTTAAGAGAGTGATTGTTGACAAAAATCTCTGTCAAAAATTCCTCAAAACAGAACATCAAGACCCAGATTGGACCAAGGGTGTCCCTCGAAGCTACATCAAAGAGGAATATTGGAAGATGCTTATAAGTTTGCAGAAATTCCTCACCTACGAGGGAAGGTATGCAGTGACCTTCATTTATCATTTAAATCTTTTATCACATTTCAAGGGAGGACACATTAATTTTCCCCACTTTCTATGGATGAGTTTAAAGAAAACGGCGAGAGGCGTGAGGTCAGCTTCCAAGAAACCTGAAACTAGCCTTCATCATCATGGTTTAATCAAAATTTTGGTCATTCATGCTTTAAAAACACAAGGTGGTAGTTGGAAGAAATTACTCCTACAGAGTTTCGCTCAAGAAAAATCTAAATCTGTTGAGACATAGGAGGCAGGGACACACAGTGAGGGTTCAAGAAGAAAGACAAAGCAAGACAGAAAGGTGACATCAAGAGGTAAATAAGGCATTGTTATGCCCAGCTCATCTCAGCCCATTGAGAAATCAATGACAGAAAAGTTTTTCATAGGGGAACCTACTATATTGAGGAAGAAGACAGCCACCCAATCCTAGAGAGTAAGTCCTACCTTGGTTCAAAAGAGTAAAAGACGAAAAGAAGACTCAGAGTCAAAAGGTCAATCAGACAGCGTTCCTGAAACAATCGTGGAGATGTCATTAGAACCAGCCATCCAAATAGAGAAGACCCCTGACCTCAACTTACAAAGCAAGAAAAAGTCTACACAAGCTAAAGCATCTAGCTCAGTCATGTGCCCTAAAGACCAATGATCATAGAATAAGAAACAAAAGAAAAAGGAGGCATATCAACAGGAGATTTTACTTGAGGCAACTATAAAACCCCCTCCGAAATCCCCTAAATAATTAAAAAGTATTCATGAAGTTACTCGGCCTTCCCAAAAACTAGTTGGTGAACTGAAGGAAACCGCTAAGGTGACAAGCAAAAATAAACAGAAACTAGAAGGGAAGGAGGCACAAGTTCCAAAGCCTACGCCTCAATCTTCCAGGATAGGAATACGGATTTTCCAATAGAATCAAACCCCATAATTCACAACTCAAGGCCGCAAGATAAAATTCAAGTCGACATAGGAGGAACAGGTGTCCAGGCCTACCCCTATCAGCAAATCTAAGAAAAGGAAATTGTTTGATGAAACTCCTAACCCTCTCAGCAAGTCTAAGAAAATCTCGTTGCCCATACACAGGACCACCAGAAGTATGGCCAAACAGGCGACAACTCCAAACATACCTTCTCCTCAAGGAGAATCCATGGATATTATGAGTTCTCCAGAAAAAGGGAGTGGTTGTGGAGCTACCACAAGTGAAACAGAAGGACTGGTAACAATAAGTGAGACGGAAGGGTTGGTCATAGATACTTTGAGAGATTTGAGGAAAGAAAAATAAGATCGAGAGGTGGTAACTCAGGAAGCACTCACACCTAGCCCAAACAAGTCCCTGAACAGATGAAAAATGATAATGAATACTTTGAGGAATCTGAGGAAATAAAAAGGGTCTCGAGAAATGGTATCTAAGGAAGCACTCACACCTAGCCCAGACAAGTCCCTGAACGAACAAACATTGTTAACAGAAATTGAGAGATTGAAGAAAGAAGTTGAAGAATACAAAATATTGGATAGGCATATCAAGGCAGAGAATGTAGAATTGAAAGAACAGCATGCAGAGGTCTCTGCCAAACCTAACAAGGTATTACAATTGATCCATTACACTAGGGTGATCAAGAAGGAATTGAAGAGTGAAGCTTATGGTTTTAACATCTTGCAATCTGAGGAATAACAGAGAAGGGTCCAATTGTGCAGAAAGTTTTTGGGTATCAGTTTTTGGTAACATTGCATGAGGACATGCAACACCTTCAGCATGGGGGAAATGTTGAGTCCCTATTTTGACATAGATAATGCCCTATCTTACCCTGTATATAAGACCTTTTTGCCTCTATTATAAGCCTATACTAGACTATTCCCTCCCAAAACACATACCTAATAGCTATGTTCATGTTCACAAGAGGTAATTGATGATTTAAAGCATGTTTGTTTAACTTTCTTAAATTAATTCGATTAAAGTGTTTTATTTTGGATATTCCTAATGGTTTGATTTATGAGCAGTCTATCCGGCACTACCAGACACCGTGCAATCTGGTACCAAATCCATTCTGGTACCCAAGGCAGTCTTGATCCGGTACTAAATCCATTTCGGTACCAAGTCGTGCGCTATTCCGGTACTACCTGCTCTGCATCTATTCTGGTACTACCTGCTCTATTCCAGTACCAGACTCGCGATTGTGTGCAATCTCGTACTAGAACCTCTGTTTCAAGAATGTGTGAGTTGGACCAGAATGATGGTGAATATTTCGAGAAGACAGTTGAATAGAATCTCCCAAATCAGTTTTCAAGTTGCAAGAGACTTCATCGCTCATGCACTTCGTGTCATGAGGATGGAATCGATTCCTAAAAATTCGATGTAAACCTTAATTGTAAAATTTCTCAAATTGTTTAATGCATATCCATAGATATTGATAGTATCATCTTACCTTATATAAGGAATGTTGTATAGATGATAGCTAATGATAATAGCGAATATAACGAAGTATACTGTCAGAACCAGACGATGCTTATTGTTTTTATGTATGAAGTAAAAGACTGTTGATCCAATTTACCAGTTGAATTAATACAAAAGATCTTTTATGTCAATTCTTGAATGTGAGTGAAAAGATTTAGTCTGTTACTTTCTTAAGAGGTTCCTTGTTGGTTCGGCAAGGGCCCACCGCCCCAACTAAGGTAAACCTCCTGGTGTACATTTTGTGTGTTTGTGTGGATATTTTACAGTAGTGTGTGTGTGATTGATCTTTAATTTATTTTCGGAATCCAACATTGAGTCAATTGTTTTGGATTGGTATGAATAAGTAGGTGTTAGATCAAATAGACATTCCATTCTCATATGTTGAAGATGGTCATTTAATGATTTGAAGTGTGGAACCGATATCTTGAGTTTATGGCTGCAGTAGATTTAGTATATCAAGGGACCAGAAGACTTTATATCTCACCTTCATGCTCTGTAATAAAGTATTTTCAGTTATACTGAATACCCCTTGTGTTGGTTTGATTGAATTACATGAAGCTGAAGTTGGTTTTGATTTCGAGAGTGGTTGGAGTTGATTGTTTTAATTGCTATAGGAGACAAGCTTCTTAAAGTTCATCTCGTTAATTCAAGAGCCTAAAATGAACAGACTTGTTTCTTTAGGACAACATCTCTTTGATTAGTTGTTTGTTTAAGTTTCATTATCAGTTTTCTCTTCTAAGTTCAAAGATATTTGAAGTATTTAGAAATCTTAGAAACAGAGTTTTTATGTTATTAATTATTTCCTATATGCAACAGACTTAGGTAGGTTACCTATTCTTGGCACATATAGTGTAACGACTCTTTCGATTAAGAATCGTGAATTGACATTTAAATGAGTGTAAGATATACATTGAACATATTTATGCACCAACAGGAAGAATGGAGTTAGCATAAGAGAATTTGAACTTGTGCTAAGTGACTTGGTGCTTTCAGAAAAGGGAAATTTTACACGGTGGCAAATATGGCCTAGGATTGAGGACTCTCTATTTTCTGTTCTTTGTAGGGAAAAGAACACCACACATGTGGGAGAGAGAGGAAATTGTAGAAGGAAGAAACTATACAAGTGGAGCAAGTCATATGGAACGGTCTATATAGGTTTTCATACATGTACGTGGGTTTCAGTGGGAACATTCATGTACGTACATGGATTTTTGTGGGAATAGTCGCGTACATACATGGGTTGCAGTGGGAACAATCATGTACATATGTACAGAGCTTCATGCCTTGGTGAAGGTATGTACAGGGCTGACAGGTGACGTCAACAGATCGTACAAGTGGTATGTAGCATATTTGTGGGAAGAATATTCCATGGATTTGTTGAGGTTTGGTTTTCTAATTTATATGGTTATTGGAGGACAAGGTTGTCCTCATATTTTGGTGATATTTGTATTAAATGAGAAGATAGGTTGTCCTCAGACTTGGTGATATTGTATCGGTTGGGAGGGTTGGTTTTACCCTCAATATTTATGAATTTGATAAGGCTACAAGAACATAAATATTGTGTCTCATATGTTTTTATGATTCATATATGATCCTTTTTGTTTCTACTGCATGTAATTTCTGTCAATAATCTTCAGTGTAAAATTGTTCAGTGATAATAGCTATGGTTTTTTGTTAGATCACTAAGAAGTAATTTTCAGATCTAAAAATGAGTCACATAGAGTTGCATGTCAAAATTGAAAAGTAGGACTCACTTACCATACACTAGTTCGTAAGGAGTAAAACCAGTGGTATTCTTCCATGTTGTCTCATAAGCCCATAAAGATTTTGGAAGCTTATCTACTCAGTGCTCCCTATGGAGTTGGAAACTCTTTTTCATGATTTCTTCCGAAAAATTGTTTGTTGATTCTACCTGAACATTTTCTTGCAGATGATAGGGGGTGTACTTATGGTGTTTGATCTTGTATTTTTCAACAATTTCCCTCACGAGATTTGAAGTTAATTGCTTTCCTTAGTCAATGAAAATTTCTATGGGGACTCCAAATCTAACAAAAATGTCTTCAAATAGGAAATTGACTACTAACTCTTTAGTTGGTCGTGACAAATATATTACCTCCACCCACTTTGTGAAATATTCTGTGCAAACCAATATATATTTTTTTCCTTTGGATGAAGGATTCATAGGGCCTATAAAATCCAAATCCCATTTATCAAAACGCTCCACCATAACTTGATACTGCAAAGGAATCTCATCTATTGTTGTTGGCTTGTCTATCCTTTGGAAACAGTCAAAACTTCTCACATACTTCTTGGCATATCTAAATAGAGTTGGCCAATAGTATCCAAGATGAAGTATTTTATAAGAAGTTCATTTATCTACAAAATTCCCAACATAGGTTTAATCATGACATGCTTTAAAAATATCAAAGAAATTATCTTCCCTTACACACCTACAACTTATCAAATCTAGTCCCATGTAGAAAAGATCTACATTGATCCATGAATATTTAGCACTAGATTTGATTATTTTATTTTTATCTTTTGGTAAGAGATGGGATGGTAACTTCTTTGTGTAAGTTTTAAACCTATGAATTAAATCAATGCATATAAATTCTTAAGAAAAACATAAATTAATCAATGGCTCATACACATAGTACATAGAGATTTACGTTGGAAACCCTTAACTGGGAGAAAACCAACCTTCCTTGGTGCCGCACCTTTCAACTCTTCATTGTATTAATTTCACCATTCACCATACAATATATAAAAAAAAAAATAGGTATTCTATAGCTACCAAAACCCTAATCCCTTAATACGGGATTATTTTAGAAAACCGCTAAAAATAGCAAAATCCACTAAAATAGCAAAAAATGCCCAAAAAACATTTGGGATCATCAGACGCAGTTGTCGAATCTGTCGCACCCACACACACACATGAAAATAATATAACACATACCCAAAATTCTCCCACTTGTTTTCTTTGCATACAGGGGTTCATAGGATTACATAGTCAACAATCCAGGGCAGCAATGCCCATTGTTACTCTACACTAGGAGAACTTCGATGTGCTCACAAACTTTGTCAATGAATCTGCAACATTCTTCAAAGTGTCAACCTTTTCCAACAACACCTTCTTTTCTTCAACCATGTCTCTCACAGAGTGATATTGAACATCAATATGCTTTGTCTTCGAATGATAAGCAGGGTTCTTCCCCAGGAAGATTTCACTCTAACTGTCACACTCTAATCACACTGCTTTTTGTACTAACCCAATACCTGAACACAATCTCTGTAACCATATTGCTTCCTTTATTGCATGAGTGGTTGCCATGTATTCGGCTTCTATAGTTGAGAGGGACACTACATCCTATATTTTCTCATCCAACTGATAGGTTAAACACATACCCACTTGTGGATATTCTGTGATCTAGATCTCCAGCCGAATTTGCATCAAAAAACCCATGTATGTCCACCACTCTGTCCAATCCTGGTCTTCATTGGTAGCACAATCCATAATTGATAGTGCCACGCAAATACTTGAAGATCCTCTTTACTATTGTCCAATGCTCCTTCCCTGGTTTTGACATATACCTTCTCAAAACTCCCACTACAAGTGAAATGTTCGGTCTAGTACAGACCATTGCATACATCAAAATGCCAACTGCAATGGCATATGGAACATGGGGCATGTCCTCTTCTTCTTCCTGTGTCTTGGGACACTGATCTATAGATAACTTTACACCTATAGGAATAATACCCTTGACCGGTTTACTTCCATGCATATTAAACCTCTGCAATATCATCTCAACATATTTTCTCTGATTCAACTAGAGTTTCCCATTTGCACGATCTCTTTTAATCTCCATTCCCATAATGAAGTTAGCAGCACTAAGATCCTTCATGTCAAATTTGGAGGATAGTTGTGATTTCACCTCCTTGATAACATCCATGTTATTTCCTACCAGCAACATGTCATCAACATACAACACTACATAAATGAAGTGATTACCAACATGCTTGGAATATACACAGTGATCAACCCTGATTCTCACAAATCCCAATCCAAGGATGTATGTGTCAAACTTTTGGTACCACATCCTAGGTGATTGCTTCAGACCATATAGTGAATTCTTTAGCTTACAGACAAACTCTTTCTTTCCCTTCACTACAAAGCCTTCTAGCTGCTTCATGTAGATTTATTATTCTAGATCCCCATGTAGGAATGTTGTCTTTCCATCCATCTGTTCCACTTCAATATAAAAAGCAGTAGCAATAGATAAAATAAATCTAATAGAAGTTAACTTAGAAATAGGAGAAAAAATCTCACCAAAGTCAATTCCCTCTGCCTGGGAATAACCTTTTGCTACTAACCGAGATTTGTATTTCTCCACTTTTCCTTCTGAATTACACGTCTTCTTAAACAACCATTTTATACCAACATATTTTCTTCCAGCTGGCAACTCAAATATATCCCATGCCTCATTCTTATCGAAGGCATCCATTTCTTCAACCATGGCCTTCTTCCAGAGTTTACTATCCTCTGAATTCACTGCTTCCCTGACAGTTCTGGTATCATCATCAGTATAAGATAAAGCAAAATTAGAATGAAAATCAGGTGGACTGTACCTCTCTGGTTTCCTTCTTTCCCTTACTGATATCCTCAATAATGGGGTATGAGTTTATTCTTCTTCTACTTCATCTTCTTCAGATGATTTAGATTTTTCATCATCCAACTCAAACTCTATTTTCTCAGGTTCTTCTTGCCTTGGTAGGAATTCTTGTTTGGAAGCAGCTTTTACCTCTCTAAAAACAACATCCCGACTGTAAACAGTCTTCTTAGTTTCTTGGTTCCAAATCTTACAACCCTTCACACCATCTTTATAACCCATAAAGATACACTTTTCATCTTTATTATCCAGCTTACTCCTATTTCCCTTTTGAACATGTACATAAGCATCACAACCAAACACTCTGAGATGTTAAAGAGAGGGTTTCTTACTAGTCCATACCTCATGTGGAGTTTTATCATCCAGCATTAATGAGGGTGATCGATTGACCAGGTAACATGTTGTACCCATTTCCTCTGCCCATAATTCTTGTCATAACTCGACACCACTAAGCATGCTCCTTGTTTTTTCCATCGGTGTCTTGTTCATCCTTTCTACAACTCCATTCTATTGAGGTGTGTATGGAGTAGTATTCTTCCTTTCTATACCACACTTCTTACAGAATTCTTCGAATTTATTTCCACAGAATTATCCACCATTATCTGTCCTCAATACCTTTATTTTCTTCTCTGCCTGATTTTTCTACCAGAGCCTTAAACTCTTTAAATTTATCAAATACCTCAGATTTATTTCTAAGAAAATAAATCCATGTGTTCCTTGAGAAATCATCTATGAATGAAACATAATACAAATATTTACCTAGTGATGGAACAGGCACAGGTCCAAGAACATCACTGTGTATCAACTCTAAGATCCCCTTTTCTCTTGTAGCACCAGATGGGAATCTTACTCGATTTTTTTTATTTTTTTATTTTTTTGGCTGGGGGAATCGACAACTCGTAGTTCTCATACTCGCGTGACACGTAGTCAATACATGTCCTATACCACTATACCCCCAGGTGCTCCACACATCCTGCAAGCATGGAACACAGATAAATCGGGGTGAGAATCAAACTTGAGACCTCATTTACATATTTCCTTCCATTTACACAGCACTTGCCAATCAGTCTACACCCCTGCGGGCACTTACTCGATTATGTTTACCATATATGAAATGTTCACATAAATAAAAATATAGAGTGCAATTAGACATACCTTCAACCATACCTTTACCGTGTAGTGTTTGAAGGCCCTTTTCTCCAATATGCCCCTGTCTTTGATGCCACGACATGGTATTCTTTCCAGGGATAATATTGGTCTTGTCTTCTTCATTTCTCTTCTCAGGGACAACAGAACTGTTACACCCATTAGTATAAGTGATTCTCAACAACTTGTACAGAGTTCCACACTGAACTACCCTCATAAACACCATTTCTCCTCGTACCATCTTGCAAGTTCCCTTTCCCAATACAGTATCCATTCCTGCATCATCCAACTTGCTTATAGATATTAGGCTCTTGACTATTTTTGGAATGTGCAGAACCCCAGGGGCAGTTCTAATCCTTCCATATTTTAGCAACAACTTAACCCTTCCACATCCCATGATTTTGGTTGTCAAGTCATCTCCTAGGAATGCATTTCCACCATCATATTTTTCATATTCACAGAACCACTCCCTATGAGGATTCATATGATATGATGCACCTGATTCGATTAACCATACACCACGGTCTATATGTGTACTTGTAGATGACAGGTAAATATCACCTCCTTCTTCAGTGGAGTTTTTCGCCTCTGTGGAAGAGGTATTATCAGATCCATTTGGTTTATCAACCTTCTTAGACTTGCAATATTTATTATAATTCCCTATTTTACCACACTTCTATCATTTCCTCAATGATTTTCCTGGAGACTTATATCTATATTTAGATTTAGATCCTTCCCCCCC